>PVJN01066393.1:0-10011 GCA_004026805.1 Lasiurus borealis
ATTGAATTTTTACAGAGAGGAAGGGAGAGAGATAGAGAGTTAGAAACATCGATGAGAGATAGACATCAATCAGCCGCCTCCTGCACGCCCCACTGTGGAGATGTGCCCGCAACCAAGGTACATGCCGCCAACCAGAATCGAACCCGGGACCTTTCAGTCCACAGGCCGACGCTCTATCCACTGAGCCAAACCGGTCTCGGCCAGAGCATGTATTTTAAACACCTCTCTGAGAAAACCTACCATTCATTCAGCTTTCCCGTGAGGCAGGAGTAATACTGTGAAACTAAAGCAAGAGGCTTTGTGACATATGTCCTCTTCCCCCAAGCCTGGCTGGTCAGAGACCAGGTTGTAGGTTGCCAGTCTTGGCGGGGAGTGGGTAGGAGGCCGGTGAGAAGCCCTACTATGCACCTGCCTCCTCTCTGCCTTCCCCCCCTTTCCTGTTTCCCCAAAGGCTAGGAGCGGAGGGAGGGCCTGGGTCAGCTCTTCCTACAGTCCAATGGGCTTGGGGTCACCCCCAATGCAATGCCTCTTTGGCCTGGAAAGAGGTGTGGTGAGCGAGTCTAAGATGGAAAGAAAGCTTGAGTGAACACCATCTCTGCGGAGGAATTGGCCTGATGGAGAAGCTGTAGAAGCAAGTAACTCCCGTTCAGCATATCGAGTGCTGGGAGAATCCTGGGCTTCGGGGAGGACAGGGGGTACTAATTACCTGGAGGAATTCGTAATTCAAGAAGGCTTTCCATGCCGAAACCAGTTTGGCTCAGTGGATAGAGCATTGGCCTACCGACTGAAAGGTCCCAGGCTCAATTCCGGTCAAGGGCATGTACATTGGTTTGGGGCACTATCCCCAGTAGGGGGCGTGCAGGAGGCGGCTGATCAATGTCTCTATCATCGATGTTTCTGACTTTCTATCCCTCTCCCTTCCTCTCTGTGAAAAATCAATAAAATATATTTTAAAAAAATAAAAAAGAAGAAGGCTTTGCAGTAAGGCAGTGAAGGCCTGGGAGGGGGGGCAAGCTGGATGGGGTCAAGGTGGGGGGAAGAGGACATATCTAATACTTCAGTAATAAAGGTTAAAAAGAGAGAAGGTTTTCCGAAAGACGTATCACCTGGACTGAGCTTTTACAAAATATTTTTATTGATTTTTTTACAGAGAGGAAGGGAGAGCGAGAGTTAGAAACATGGATGAGAGAGAGACATCGATTAGCTGCCTCCTGCACGCCCCCCACTGGAGATGTGCCTGCAACCAAGGTACATGCCCTTGACCGGAATCCAACCTGGGACCTTCCAGTCTGCAAGCCAACGACGTTCTATCCACTGAGCCAAACCGGTTTTGGCTGGACTGAGCTTTGAATAGAGGGAACAGCACGTGTAAAGGCGTAAAGGCACAAAGCATAGCACAGAAGGGACCGGAAAGTGGTTCAGTGGGGCAGGCATATAGGACACAGTGCTGGGGAGAAGAGTGCAGAGCGGAGGGCATGGACAGAAGGAGAGGACAGGAGACTGGGGTGAAAGGCACCTCAGTTAAGTTTTCCACCAAACTTTACCCTTTCTCTCTCCTTCCATTATGTATGAGCTTCTGGAGGCAGATCTTTATTTCATTCATAGTAGCCCTGAGCAAGAATTCACGTGACAGTAGCTCACAACCGCCCTAATGTAGCTGCCCTCTCCCCCACCCCTCTACCCCCGTAGCTTGCTGCCCTGCGCCCTCCTGTAGCTCTCCACCTCCTGCTGATCTGTGAGCCGGCATAACGACCATTTCAGATTACATCTTTATTATGTAGGATGACCAGGCTTCTACCACCGGGCTCTGGCCGGGCAGGAGCCACCGATAGTAGTGATGAGCAAAAAGCAAGGATCCAGGAGAGCGAGCTGGCCCTGGCGTTTTCTATCCCGGAGGAAGGGTAGTGACGGGGCCAGTTTTTGAGAAGGAGCAGAGCCTTGCGCAGATGAGGACCCTCATACGGAGGAGATGCACCGGAGTCTTAGAATCACAGCATCGCAGAGCCTCACCCACGGCTCAGACTTCCAAACGAAGCTCAGAGAGGCCGGAAAGATTTGATTTCCTTTAAAAAAAAATTCTATTCTATTTTATTGATATTTTACAAAGAGGAAGAGAGAGGGATAGTTAGAAACATCGATGAGACATCAATCAGCTGCCTCCTGCATGCCCCCTATTGGGAATGTGCCTGCAACCAAGGTACATGCCCTTGACTAGAATCGAACCTGGGACTTTTCAGTCCTCAGACCGACGCTCTATCCACGTAGCCAAACCGGCTTCGGCTGGTTTCTTTTCTAATTCAGAAACTCGCTTGCCTGCTCTTCCTTATGATTTTTAAATCATGTCTTCTTGTCTCTGGCTTACTTGGTTGTGAGAGTACGTATATAAAAATACAACATACAGGTGAGACCGGTTTGGCTCTGTGGGTAGAGCGTTGGCCTCCGGACTGAAAGGTCCCAGGTTTGATTCCGGCTGGGGGCACGTACCTTGCTTGTGAGCACAACTCCAGTAGGGGGCGTGCAGGAGGCGGGTGGTTGATGCCTCTCTCTCATCGATGTTTCTGATTTTCTATCCCTCTCCCTTCCTCTCTGTAAAAAATCAATAAAATATATTTTAAAAAAATACAACATACAAAGTATGTGTTAACTGGCTGTTTATGCTAGTGGTAAGGCTCCCAGTCAACAGTAGGCTCTCAGTAGTCCACTTCAGGAGTCTACAGAGCTGTGTTGATTTTTGACCGCATGGGGGTACCCTTACCCCATCCCCATATTTTCCAAGGGTCAACAACGATTTTCGGTGAGGTCGGGAGTGGGCATCAGCAGGTGGAAAGAACCCGTGGACACGCCTGGAAATCCTCACTTAGCAGTGGGCTTCTCAGACACAGGCCTTTATCCCTGCCAGAGGAGCGCGCCTGCTTTCTCAGCCCCTTCTCCCTGCTGTTTGTGGTTCCAGGCGGGCTGCACGGAGAGCGAGAGCGGAGTGCGAAATGAGAGGCTGCTAGCAGCGGACACGCGCTGTTCGTCGGCTTACGAGAAACCGGACCATGGCGTATTTCAAGAATATGGAGGTTGTCAATGCCATCGCCTTGCCCATGCTGCCGGTGGAGGAGGGCCTGGCGCAGGGCGTGAGGCAGATCGCCGTGAGGACTCTGGCAGACCACGTGCCCTGTATCCTTCTGTGGTGCTGTTTCCAACCGAGACCGAACACTCGTCCGCCTGCCCCGGGGGTGCCACCTGTGCCGGGTTTCTAACAGGCACCGCTGGTTGGCGGGTTCCTTACACATTCGTTACTGTTCCATCACGTCCGGTCTACCTGTTCTCTAGAAAAATCTGAGACTGTTCAGGATTATTTGAATCGGTTTTACTGAGATCATCAGGAAGAGCTCAGAAGGAAGAAGTATGGGAAATATTTGTTGAAAGAATCAGGAAGAAGAAAAAAAAGCTCTTTTTTAAAAATATATATATTTTATTGATTTATTATATTAGTGAGTGGAAGAGAAGTCGGAGTAGTAAAATAGACATACCCTGAGATGATAATTCGGTGCAAAAGGCTGCAGGTGAAAAGTCCTGGAAGGAGGTCTCCCTAAATCCTAACGAGTTGATCTGGTGGGAGCATCATGGAGGATTCTTTCCGTATTTCCCAAGGTATTTAGACCAGAATCATCACCATTTATAAGCCAGGGAATTTAGCACACGTCAGAAGGCGTGTGGGGTGTTGGAAGGAAGATAATGACATGCAGAGACAGCACAGAAAGGGAGTGACCCTGTGTCCCTGCCAGGCTGGCTCATCCTGTCTGTGTGCGACTGCCGCCCGGTTTCCTTAGCGGACCCTCCCCCCAGCGTGTCTCGTTGGCTCCATCCACCAGGTAAACCAGAGGATTGCTGAAGTAGACGTGACCCCCAAATCGATGGACAACATCCTGGTGAGCTCTGGGCCTTGGCTCTGGAGGGCCATCCGTTTATTTGAGAGCACATTTGCCCAACAGGGGCCTCAAATACATGTAGACTGGCAGCCCAGAGAGCCATTGAAATCGCCCGAGGAGGCACCCCGAGGGGGGCTGGGACCCGTGCCTGACCCGCAGCATCCCCTTGTCCCCCTGCCTGTGTCCACTCTGGGGCTACCCAAGCTGCTGTGCCGGCTCGGGCAGGCCCCCTACTTCTGTCTCCCTCTGTGCTCTGGGCCTCACCTGCGCGCACAACCTCTGCCTGTCTGGTCCTGACTCGTTACAGAGTCGCAGCCTAATTTACATATTGCCTCTTTATATAGATACAGATACAGATATAGATATAGATATAGTTATAGTTATAGATATAGATACAGGTACAGGTACAGATACAGATACAGATACAGATATAGATATAGATATAGATATAGATAGATATTGATTGCAGAAAGAGAGAGGAAGAGGGAGAGAGAAACATCAATGACGAGAGAGAATCATGGATCTGCTGCCTCCTGCACTCCCTCTACTGGGGATTTAGCCACAACCCAGGCATGTGCCCTTGACCAGAAGCGAACCCAGGACCCTTCAGTCCGCAGGCCCACGCTCTATCCACTGAGCCAAACTGGCTAGGGCTATATTTTTTCATTAGTGAGCTTTATTTTTTAGAGCAGTTTCGGGTTCACAGCAGAATTGAGCTGAAAGTATCGAGTTCTCGCCTCCCTGTCCTCACGTGCACAGCCGCTCATCAGCACAGGGGCGCGTTGTTGTAACTGAGGAGCCAGAATCGGCACATCATCATCATCATCACCCAAAGTCCATCCTCCACACTAACGGTCTCTCTCTGAGCGGAACGTTCTATGAGTTTGGACCAATGTGTTTCAGCCTGTACCCACCTTTGTAGTCTTGTTTCCCTAAACAATAGTTTCACTAACAATCCTATGTGCTCCTGTTCCTCCTTCCTCCCCGCCAACCCCTGATAACCACGGATCTTTCCAGAAATGTCCCATAGTTGGAACCATGCATCATGGAGCCTTTTCAGATTGGCTTCTTTCACTTACACATTTAAGGTTTCTCCACGTGTGTTCATGGCTTGATAGGTCATTTCTTTCTTTTCTTTTTAAATGTCCTTTATTGACTTCAGAGAGGAAGGGGAAGGGAGAGAGAAACACATCAATGATGAGAGAGAACCCCTGACTGGCTGCCTCCACTCGAAGGCTGTCCCGGGCCTTTTGCACGCCCAGAGCGCAATGGCCTAGTCCCTGACCCCCGCCCCGCGCCAGGGTTTGCCCCACTTCCTAATGCCCCGTTTCTTTTCGGTTTTTGAAGGCCTTTGAGAGATTTGAGTTGGAGAAGAAGGCTTTAAAAGAGAAAAGCTACCGCAGCTCGGAAGACAGAGGCAAAATCCTTTCTCACAGCCTTTCGTAGTGCTTTCGTGGGGGTTGGTTTTGTGGTATCTGAAACACACTCAGTAGGAATCCAGAGTTTCAGATGAGGATATATTTTTTAATACATTTCTATTGATTTTTTAAAGAGAGGAAGGGATAGAGAGTTAGAAACATCGATGAGAGAGAGACATTGATCAGCCGCCTCCTGCACAACCCCCCACTGGGGACGTGCCCACAACCAGGATACATGCCCTTGACCGGAATCGAACCTGGGACCTTTCAGTCCCCAGGCTGACGCTCTATCCACTGAGCCAAACCGGTTTCGGCAGATGAGGATATTTTTGTAATCTTCTGAAGGAGTCTTAAATCTGACTTCTTGGCATTGGGCAACACAGGGAAGACAATACTCTTCAGAGAGCACCTACTATGTGCCACACTGCACGGGCGGTTTCATACCTATTTCCCTGCTAAATCTTCATAACGCCCCGGCCAGTAAGGTTATATTTTACCGAATATATTTTATCGATGAGGAACAGCTTGTGGGGGAGGGAGGGCTAATAAGTCAGCAGCCTGGGTGGGATGTAGTAAGACGAATACTGTGAGTGTCAGGCAGTTCAGGTGGAATGAAAAAAGTCACAGCTACAATGACAGCCCAGCGGTGGGCAGACCCTGCGGTTTCTCACTTCCACTTTCTCCTCTCCTGTTCTTCGGCAGACAGAAGACAGAGAAAGTCCCCGGAGATTTGCAGTGGCTCCGAATCCAGGAATGTCAGATCTATCGCTATTAAAAGGGTAAGGGGTCCTGGGGGTGTGTCTGACTGGTTTCTGCTGGGCGTGAAATCTATTTTATTCCTGAAGGAGGTGGGGGAGGGGGGTTGAGGTGGAGTAATTGGCACCTGGATGGTGATCGTGCAGGAAAATCGCTCACTTTATGGAGGATCCCAGAGAATTTTAACGACGCTAGAATTTCTCACAGCGCCCTGGAAAGAGCAGACTGGGGAGCGCTCCCGGGGCGTTTGTCCGTTTACGTGTGGAAGGTAGATGTTTGCTCCCAGAAGCAACGAGTCCAGATTCAGCTCACACAAATCTCTGCCATGTTACTGTTTCCCCGAAAATAAGACAGTGTCTTCTATTAATTTTTGCTCCCAAAGATGCGCTAGGTCTTATTTTCAGGGGATGTCTCATTTTCCCATGAAGAAGAATACGGTACACATTTATTGTTGAACAAAAAAAAAGGAAATTTGTTACCTGTCTATGGTATGGTAGTCGGTGTCATCACAAACCAGCTCACTGATGGGCCGCAGCGCAGCCAGAGCTGTTCAGGCAGTGCGAGGTCTCTTTAAATCAGGAGTCAGATGCCTTACAGTAGCTTCAGGGGCCTTCCTTATATTCTGGGGAGGCCTTATGATCAGGGAGGTCTTATTTTCGGGGGGATGCCTTCTATGACAGCGAGAGGCAAAACTGGAAGTAGGTTTTATTTTCGGGGGATGTCTTACTTTGGGGGAAACAGGGTAGCTCCAAGGGGCGTTCACACAGCAGGGCTGGTCCATCAGACCCTGCAGACGCTGGAGGAGCTGGGATTCAGTAGTTAGATGACCTGTCCACCATCACACAGAGTTGATGGCAGAGCCCCACTTCCTGCTCAGATCCTGGGACCCACAGCCAGACACCCCCCACCCCTCTCCAGCAGCCACCCCAGTTAAGATGCTCCTAAGTTTGCACTTTCAACTACTCAGTCACAGGTATTCAAACCCTTCAAATGCTGGAGAATAGGAACCATACGATATTGTTACCCCTCTTCAGCGTTTAGCCACGGAGATGCCCACACAGCTTAAAGCCCAGCAGTTGAGAGGCAGCGTGGAAACGGTCGTATGACCCACGATGGTGGCTGAGCAGAAGTAAATATCCTGCCCAAGGTGACGCAGCTGCTAACGGGTGGAGCGGACGTCTGACCCCAGGCCATCCGGTCAGAGTCAGTGTGTTCAGTCACTGAGTTCAGCCACTGTCAAGGCCATAGTCCAGTTAGAAAGCAATTCAGAGCCTCCAAACGTTTCCAGGAGGTGCCTTTGGGCAATGGTAATTAAAAAAATTTTTTACTGATTGATTTAGAGAGAGAGAGAAAGAGAGAGAGAGGCATTGATTAGTTGTTTCACTTATTTATGCATTCATTGGTTGCTTCTTGTATGTGCCCTTGACGGGGGATCGAACCTGCAACCTTTGGATATCAGGACAATTCTCTACCCACTGAGCTGTCTGGCTAGGGCCAAGTGATGGTAATTAGTTTCCTCTTTCTACTTTTCTGTAGTTTCACATTTTTATAGATATACTTTATTTTTATTCTAAAAATCCATTTAATGATGTATATTAAGAACCATAAGGATAGTCATATTCTTTGACCTAATATTGCCATTTTGCGAAAGTCATACTAAATAAATAACCCAAAGGAGGGGGAAACTATATGCTCCAAGTTATTACTAATTTAAAAAAATATAATGGTGCCCGGCCTGGCGTGGCTCAGTGGTTGGGCGTCAGCCTATGAACCAGGAGGTCTCGTTCGATTCCTGGTCAGGGCACAGGCCCAGGTTGCGGGCTGGATCCTCAGTGTGGGGTGTGCAGGAAGCAGCCAATCAATGATTCTCTTCATCGTTGATGTTTCTATCTCTCTCCCCCTCTACCTTTTCCTCTGAAATCAATAAAAGATATATTAAATATATATATATATATATATATATATATATATATATATATATAATGGCAGTAGCATTAATTGGAAGTAATTAACTGTTAATTAAATCATAGCCCATCTTGTTAATAGGATATATGATTATAAATGAGAAATTTAAAGACAGTATAGCAATGTGAAAAATCTAAAGTTAAATGAATAAAACAGGACATAGAAGTGTGTGTGTGTGTGTGTGTGTGTGTGTGTTGTAAATGAAGTTTCATAACACGTTTGTCTACATGTGCTCCAAGCCTGAAAGGGAAAACAGAAATCATGTGAGTGGGTGTTTGGTGGGAGGTGCCGGGTCCTGGATTCACCCCGCTTTGTCTCAGCGCTCTGTAAGGCGGCTTTATTGTCTTTATGATATAAAGTGGAACACATCCTATTGTCTTAAACTGTTGAGATGATGCCCCCTTATTTCCCATTCTGCTCTTTTGCTTCAGAAAACAGCAGATAAAAAACTGCTGGCCGAGCTGTACCAGTACCCCCAGTTTAACGACTCTATGCCGAACGAGCTGCCGAACGGGGTGGACTTCTGTGACATGGTGGCCAACGTGGTCCGGTCCGAGAGGAACCCCTTTACCGGCAAGGTAAGCGGGAGCGGGCAGCTCACCTCCTGCCGCCGGCCGCGGGCCGGCTGTGCCCCAACTCCGCAACCACCCCGGCAGCACGCAGCTGTCCCAGCCACACCCCAGGAAGCAGAGTCAGGGCGTTGGAGTAAGTCACCGCGGGCCACACAGTCTGAAGTGACTTCGCTGGGATTAGACCCCAAGCCCATGGCCCCTCCAAAACCAGGATCAGCCTGCAGAGCGCTGGCTCCGGGTCATTGTGACCACGTATTCCATCAGCAAAACATGAGTGCACACCCTCAGACACACCCTTTAAAAATAGGATATTCAGCCGAAACCGGTTTGGCTCAGTGGATAGAGCATTGGCCTGCGGACTGAAAGTTCCCAGGTTCGAATCCCATCAAGGGCATGTATCCTGGTTGCGGGCCCATCCCCAGTTGGGGGCGTGCAGGAGGCGGCTGATCGATGTCTCTCTCTCATCGATGTTTCTAACTCTCCATCCTTCTCCCTTCCTATCTGTAAAATATATATATATATATATATATATATATATATATATATATATATATATATATATATTCATGCTCTGCGGTCAGTTGCCACACCATGTATCAATAAACTTAGTTTCTTTTCTTTTTCTTTTTTTAAAATATATTTTATTGATTTTTTACTGAGAGGAATGGAGAGGGATAGTTAGAAACATCGATGAGAGAGAGACATCGATCAGCCGCCTCCTGCACGCCCCCCACTGGGGATGTGCCCGCAACCAGGATACATGCCCTTGACCGAAATCGAACCTGGGACCTTTCAGTCCACGGGCCAACGCTCTCTCCACTGAGCCACACCAGTTCCGGCTCTCTTTTTCTTAGACATTAGTTAGAACAGTGTCTTCCCGCGGTAAACTGGTAAACCATGGGGTGAGTTACCACCTGGAGGGCAGCCCGCACTGGGCTCCTAGGGAGGGAGGGAGCGGGGAATGCACACATGAGACAGAAGGGCTGCCACCCGGGAGAGTGGGGGGACAGTCAGAGGAGGTGGGGGATTTGGGGGGTGGAGCCCAGGAATCTGCCTGGCCTCGGCAACCCTGTGGCTGTACCTCATGGCCCTTAGTGACTGCACAAGCCCAGGTCCCCCAGCTCCTGCCTCCTCCTCCCGTTGCTCCTGCTTGCCTCACCTGCCCCGCGCTCCCCTTTCTCTCTCGCTCTCCCCACCCCCCACCCACCCCCGTTTCCTTCCTTCTCTCGGTCATGCGTTCTCCCTGTTGCCTCCTCTCCACCTAGGTCTCTGGCTGCGTCCGCCTCCTTCCTCTGAGCTTTGATCGGTTTGGGCCAGTCACCGCCCGGTGTGACGGTGGTGCTGGCTGGTCGCTGGGCCAGGCGGGGGTCACCGGGGGTG
>PVJN01066394.1:0-10011 GCA_004026805.1 Lasiurus borealis
GGGGGAGGGGGAGAAGGAGAAGAAGAAAGCTGAAACCGGTGTGCCTCAGTGGATAGAGCGTCAGCCTGCGGACTGAAAAGTCCCAGGTTTGTTTCCGGTCAAGGGCATGTACCTTGGTTGCAGGCACATCCCCAGTGGGAGGGGGCGTGCAGGAGGCGGCTGATTGATGTTTCTCTCTCATCGATGTTTCTAACTCTCTATCCCTCTCCTTTCCTCTCTGTAAAAAAATCAATAATTTTTTTTTAAAAGAATCATGGTATCCTGTCATAAGTGGCTGCAGACTGGCATTCCAGGGCCTTTTAGGCATATTCGAGTCTTCAAAGAAGCTTCGAGCTCCCCAGGACGGAAGGAGGTAACAGGCGATGCCTCCCACAGCACAAACAGCAGTGAGGGGCCCGGTCCGCTGGCAGGAGGCCTCTCTCCTGCACCTGCTGCCACCTGCTCCGCGAGAGAGAAAAGTCAGTTCCCTTCCATTAAGGTCCCTCTACGCCATCAGCACTGATTCTGGATGCTTCCTGTGAATAAGAATCCCTGGCCCTGGCCGGTTTGGCTCAGTGAATAGAGCGTCAGCCTGCAGACTGAAAGGTCCCAGGTTCAATTCCGGTCAAGGGCATGTACCTTGGCTGCTGGCAACATCCCCAGTGGGGGGCGTGCAGGAGGCGGCTGATCGATGTTTCTCTCTCATCAATATTTCTAGCTCTCTGTCCCCCTCCCTTCCTCTCTGTAAAAAATCAATAAAATATATTTTTTAAAGATCAGAAAATGCTGAATAGCAGTTTATATCCTATTGTCAACAAACCCAGGCCAGTTTGTTGACAATAGGGTATAAACTGCTATTCAGCATCTTCTGATTTTCTCTGGAAATGGAACATGTGTTTTAAGAGTTTTCTCTCCTAGAACCTTAACCCTAACCATAACCATAATCCTAAACCTGAACCTGAACCTAAATCTAGCCCTACCCATAATCCTAGCCCCAATCTGAACCCTAACCCTAACCCTAAACCTAGCCCTATTCCAGCCCTAAAAAAAAAAAAAAGTGCGGAAACCGGTGTGGCTCAGTGGATGGAGCGTCTGTCTGCAGACTGAAGGGTCCCAGGTTCGATTCAGGTCAAGGGCATATACAATTGGTTGCGGCCACATCCCCAATAGAGGGCATGCAGGAGGCAGTTGATGGATGTATCTCTCTCATCGATGTTTCTGACTCTATCTCTCTCCCTTCCTCTCTGTGAAAAATCAATAAAATATATTAAATAAATAAATAAATAAATAAGAGAGGTCTCTCTCCTAGAGATGCTGGAAATCCATCCCTCACCGGACATTGATTTGTAATATTGTCTTCCACTCCCTCGGTATCGCTTTCCTCTGTTCACAGTATCCCTTGAGGCACAAAAGTTCTCCATTTTCATGGAGTCCCAGTTCTCTAGGTGCCTCGGTGTCATGGCTAAAAACACATAGTTTTCAAAGTCAGTGTCATCTTCTCCCTATGTTTTCTCTAAGAGTTTTATCATTTTAGGTCTCTGGTGTCTGGTGCATTTTTTGGTTAATTTTTTGTAGATGATGGTAGGGAAGGGTCCGACTCCATTTTTTTTCTTTTTTTTTTTTTTTTACTTAGAGATACGCAGTCTTTCCAGCATCGTTTGCGGAGAAGACTGCCCTTCCCCAGCGAAGGATGTTTGTGTAGGACCAGTTTTCCTGGGCTCCGTTCTCCTGCTTTCTATGATGTCTTACGCTGGCAGTCTTCCAGCTCCGCACTGAGCTTCGACACCCAGGAGCGAGAGACATCAGCTTTGTTGCTCCTTTTTTACACCTGATCTTAGCGGAAAGGCTGAGAAGCCATGCTGTTGTTCCTTCTTTTAAAAAAAGATATTTTTCTTGATTTCAGAGGGAAAGATAGAAACATCCACGATGAGAATCATGGGTGGGCTGCCTCCTGCACGCCCCCTCCTGGGGATCAAGGCCTACAACCCGGGCCTGGCCCTGACCGGGCATCAAACCGTGATCTCCTGGTTCAAAGGTCGACGCTCAGCCACTGAGCCACGCCGGTGGAGGCAAGATGGTCATCTTTCTGCTTTTAAGCTCAGATCTGAAGCAATAAAAAGCGTCCTGGCTGTGAAGTAGACGCAGGTACAGCTCGGAGCCAGGAGAGGGCGCCCTCTCTACATGCTTAGCAAGCACCAGGGTGAGAAGGAAGGCCTCGGTTCAGGTCCCTGGGTTCCAGGGATGTAGACAACGACCATGGTAACTGCATTACCTCCGCCTCTTTCCCGGCGGCTCTCGGAGGTACAGGGGGCGAGAACCCTCACTGGGGGCTTGTGAAATAAGCACACATGGGCTTCACCTGTCCCACCGAGGCAGGAACTTGGGAGTGAAAATAGCTCAGAGCTGATCCTGGAGCCAGGGTCCCGGGAAGAACTTCTGTGCACAGATTGCTGGGTGCCCGGCAGCCGGGGTGGGGGTGGGGTTGTGTGTGGGGGGGAGAGACAGGGGAGGAAGGGGAGAGGACAATGCCAGGGTGCAGGCCGGCGTCTACCTTCCCCCCTTCCTCACGCACCACAGAGAAACCAGACGATGCAGGTAAGGAACGTTTAAAGACAACGTGAAATACCGAACATAAAATCTTAGCAGGATAGCAGCGGCCGTCAGAAAGGAAACGGAGGGACGGAGGCCGTGTTAAAGGCCCAGGTGCCGTCTCCCTGCAAAACAAGGAACCGGGGCCTGGCCTTCCTGCTTCTGAACCTTTCTCACGGCCGGAGAATTAGCATCACCAGCGGCTGCAAGGCCCACCGGTTCTTTTTCTTGGGACCGTCACTTCCGCCTTCCTGCTTTCAAGGAGCAGTTCTTATAAACGGCACGTGTCCAATAGGCCACTCAAACAGAGTACGGAAAAGCGCACCGGCCCGGTGAGGGGATTCCTCCAGCCGAACTCCGGATGTAGCGCTAGCTTTCCGGATGCCAAAGAAGAAAAGAAACTCCGACTTTCCCGTCTTAGGTGCCTCCCGGGTGCTGATCTGACGGCGGAAACCACCACACAGACCGCCGCCTGTACCCCAAACAGCCTGTCCTAACTTTCCCACTCACGGGCTCTCTGCTCCTAGTGCCTCCCCGCCCACAACTCCGGATCACACCGTCCCGCGACTCTGCGGCTATTTCAGAAGCCACGCCTGGTCCCTGGGACACAGACGGAATACCCCCTCCACCCCCACGGCCGTGGCCGGTGCTTCGTAACCAGCGGGTCTGCTCAGTCCTCCCCACCCCCACGCACGCTCTTCGGCTCTCCACGCGACCGTGGCGGTCCAGGCGTGGCGTCCTGAACGAGGCTGTGTGCCCGGGCTGCAGGGGCTAACGGACCTCAGCG
The DNA here is from genome assembly GCA_004026805.1 of Lasiurus borealis. Classification (NCBI taxonomy): domain Eukaryota; kingdom Metazoa; phylum Chordata; class Mammalia; order Chiroptera; family Vespertilionidae; genus Lasiurus; species Lasiurus borealis. Next base: position 3,356 of record PVJN01066394.1, read on the forward strand.
CACGGGCTCTGCGTGTGGAGGGAGAGAGAGGAAGGGCACAGACAGGGACGCCATCGAAGGCGCTTCCCGCGATTCTGGGGGACACGCGTGGAGCAGGGAGACCTGGCTCCCGGGAGCTGGGCCTCAGGAGACTTCGCGGACATGGGTAGAGAGGCCAACACCGCCATCCAAGGTGGGCACATGGGGGACGCGGGGGGCAGAGGCAGGAAACCGAGAACAGAGCACCAGGAGGACGGGGCGACGACGCCACCTCGCCTGCAAAGCCGTTCCTGTTCAGAGCTTTAAACCACATCTTTTTAACGGGCGTTTATCGGTTCTCATTCAGTAAGACCCGGAGGGCGTTTACCTTCGGCTGGGAACTTCTTGGCGCGCTCCTCGAAGAACCACTCTCCGGTCTTGGTCCTCACGTTTCTGAAAGCAGCGGGAAGGGGTGTGGGCTGGGGGAGGGGCCCTCCCAGGGAGTGGGGGGACCTCACGTGGCATTAGTCCAGCCCAGGACCTCGGGGTTCAGACTGGCGGCCCAGCCCCTAGCTCTGCAGCTGTCCCCGCTGGTGGCAGGGGGGGGGGGGTCTCTGTGTGGGCGAGTTTTACCTTCTATGTGACGTGTACATGTAACACAGACGCCTCCACCTATGCATGCCCCCCCCCCCACAACACGATAAGAACTTCGTGTTTCTGAGTAAATGTACAAGTGGGACAGAATTGCCATCAAAATTATCAATTTGAGCCGAAACCGGTTTGGCTCAGTAAATAGAGTGTCGGCCTGCAGACTGAAAGGTCCCAGGTTCAATTCCGGTCAAGGGCATGTATCTTGGTTGTGGGCATCTCCCCAGTAGGGGGCATGCAGGTGGCGGCTGATCAATGTCTCTCTCTCATTGATGTTTCTAACTCTCTATCCCTCTCCTTTCCTCTCTGTAAAAAAATCAATAAAATATATGTTTTTAAAAATCAATTTGATTTGAGTATACAGATGTTGTATTCTAAAGTTGCACACCTGAAATTTACAACATCTATTGACCAACGTTGCCCCAAAATCATGAATTTTAAAAAATCAAAGAGCCCTGGCCAGTACCGTGTGGTGGTTAGAACACTGGCCTGCCTACCGAAGGGTCACAGGTTTGATGCCTGGTCAAGGGCATGTGCCTGGGTTGCAGGCTCGATCCCTGGTCCCCCGATGGGGCAAAGGTGAGAGGCAACCAATCTATGTGTCTCTCTCACATCGATATTTCTCTCTCCCCCCATCTCCTTCCCTCCCTTCCACTCTCTCTCAGAATCAATGGGAAAAGATTCCTAGGGAAGGAAGGGAGGGACGGAGGGAGGGAAAGAGGGGTTAAAGGAAGGAGGAAGGGGAAAGGAGAGGAAAAGAGAGGAGAGGGGAGGAGAGGGGAGGGAAGGAGAGGAGAGGGAATGAATCCGTATATGGCGGGAAGGAAGCAACAGCATGAGGATACTAGAAAAAGCATTCGATGCGGCCTCTTTGCCGGGGGGCAGACCACCCTGAGGTCTCTCACCTCATTGAGGGGGAACCTGAGCTGCCACACGTTTACCGACAGAGAAGGTCCTGCAGGCCCTGCGGTCTGCGCCGTGCGGTCACTGTGCTTCCACGGCAACTCGGGGGCCTGGGCCTCGGCCAGCCGGCCTGCGGGGGCCACCCGGGCACAGGTCCCTCTGTCCGGGCCACATGGAGACCCCAAGTGCTTCCGGATTTCTGGAGAAACCACCTTCAACGGATCCCACCCTCCGAGGCTGTGCAGGGCACACGCACAGAGGCGGTAGGTTGCTCTCACCCCAAAACAACGGGCCGCCATTGGGCTGCTGGCCTAGCGCCTGTTCAAGAAGGCTCGACTGCAGCCGCTCTCCTCGGCGGAGCACCCTGACAAAACCCCGCACCCCCCCCCCCACCGTTTCCTCCCGCAGCCCTTTAGGCTCTGCGCCCCAGCGGGCGCTCTGGGTGAGGCCTAGCCATGCTGCTGCTCATGCTGAGACAGAGGGGGCAGCCCTGGCACCCCCGTCCTCACCGGGGCTCCATGGGGAAGCCGGAGCACCGGAACGGAGGGAGGGTCTCCTCTGCCACCCACTGGCCCACCAGCACGTGTCTCTGAAGCTTCTTGGACAGCGTCTGAGCGGCAAGGGGCTAACGCCGGCACAGCCCTCGATCAGAACCGTGACTGCTTCCTGAGACCGGCTCAAGCAGCCGGGACCGGTGTGGCTCAGTGGATAGAGTGTCGGCCTGCGGACTGCAAGGTCCCAGGTTCGATTCCGGCTAAGGGAATATACCTTGGTTGCAGTTACATCCCCAGTGTGAGGTGTGCAGGAGGCGGCTGATGGATGTCTCTCTCTCATTGATGTTTCTAATTCTCTATCCCTCTCCCTTCCTCTCTGTGAAAAATCAATAAAACACATTTTTTTAAAAAAGTCTCACATCAGCCAGTAATTGCACAAGGTTTGAGTAAGACCTCGGGAGGGAGAAGGGGGAGCGGACAGAGGCCCAGGAGGCCCGAGTTCTCCCAGGGTCTGGCCTGTCCACTAATAGCATTCGGGTCACTGTCGTTCTGACCAGCGAGCGTGGGGCGCAGACGCCCCGATCAGCTCCCGGGGGAGGGGCTCCCTCCATGTTCGCGCCCGGAGCTCTGCGGTGGGGCAGCTGCCGGAAGCGTCTGCAGATTCCAGCCCAGATGCTCCCACCCGAGGAGCGGACACCCCGACTGGCCTGGCCTCCGCCCTGCAGCAGGCGGGAGCCCCACAGGCACCGGTCAGTCACAGCGGCAGGAGGCGACGCCGTCCCTGCTCCTGCTCCAGAGCGTCAGGTGACGTCCCTGGAGTGGCACGCTCAGCGGGCCGAGGTGGGAACTGCTCCGTGCAGTCCGGGTGCCCCCAGTGGCTGCAGCAGCCCATCCCTGGGGGGCCTGGCTCCCCCAGTGCCCCAATGGCAAAGCAGCCCCAGCCCAGCTCAGACCGGCCAGCCGAGAAGCTCCCTCCGGGAGCCACTGTGAACCGAGATCCACCGACGGCTCGCCCGCCTATCCAGCCACTGCGCCTCCCAGGGACTCAGCCCCACGAAAGTCCTTGCACTTCCTGCGTCTGATGCCTGGACTGACAAGGCCTCCGTGAGGTTCCGGCCCTGCCGGCCCATCTGACCTCAGCGCTCCCGCGGAGCCCCGGCTGATGGTGGCGATTAAAGCCCCGGAACCGGGCGGAGCGAGCGCGTGGGGTGGAGATAAGCCAACGGCTCGGCGGCCGCCCCCCGCTCCCCGCCAGGCGCTGATAACGCTCCTGCACCTGACCTCGGAGAGGAGACAGACAGTCACAGCCCCGGCGGGTGGGAGGCCCGTGGCCCCCGGGACCAGGAAAGACGGGTGGTGGGTCGGGTAGTAAAGGAGCACCCCCACCTGGGACTCGGAGGGACCAGCTGAGACCAGCACTGGGGGAACCTGGGTCAGGGCCCTGAGGTTTGCCAAGCATCCTGCCCTCGGACCTGCTGGCCGTTCACACACTCAGGGGCCCCCCTCCCTGCCCCCCGCAGCCAAGGGAAGGGAGGAGAGCCGGCTGGTGTGAGGCCGCAGGGAGGGCAGGCGCTGTGGCCAATGGGAGAACCGCGAAGCGACTCCACACGGAGATGCTCAGTGTCAGGCATTGCTCGGCTGTCGCAGCCGCTGGCCCTGGGGGTGTGGTGCCCTCTTCTATCCCCGTAACTAATCCCACCCCCGCCCCGGCTGAACTGCCTGTCACATGCTCGCTCTCTCTCTCTTTTTTAAAAAAATATATTTTATTGATGTTTTACAGAGAGGAAGGGAGAGGGATAGACAGTTAGAAACATCGACGAGAGAGAGATATGGATAAGCCACCTCCTGCACGCCCCCCACTGGGGATGTGCCCGCCACCAAGGTACATGCCCTTGACCGGAATCGAACCTGGGACCTTTCAGTCCGCAGGCCAATGCTGTATCCACTGAGCCACACCAGTTTCGGCTGCTCTCTCTCTTTTCTTAATGTTTTTGTGGATTTCAGAGAGGAAGAGAGAAGGACAGACAGAAATGTCAATGATGAGAGAGAATCATCTAGCGGCTGCGTCCTGCGCACCCCCTCCTGGGGATCGAGCCCGAGACCCGGGGCCTGTGCCCTGACTGGGACTTGAACTGTGACCTCCTGGCCTATAGATTGATGCTCAGCCACTGAGCAGACCAGCCAGCTGTCTGTCATCTCTGCCACCACCAGCCTCATGGCCGCATGTCCAGTTTCCCTGCCAGGGCTTCCATGTGGCCTGTGACCTTCTCTCCCCGCACTGTCCGCCTGGCCCACAGCCACTGCTCCTGGCCCACAGGCCGCCCGCAAAGCCCCGAGTCTCCGAGCCCACCTCTCTGCGTGGCTCTGAAGACTCTGCCCCCGTGGGGAGCGCCCACAGACAGGAGAGGGGGAGGCGAGAGGGACGGACCGGGAGCCCGGGGTCTAGTCTCCCTGACCTCACGGCCTTGGCCAGCCTCCGGTGTCCCAAGCCGCTGGCCTCGCCTGGGAGACAGCATCACGCAGTGGCGGCCCCAGGACGCCGCCTCCGGTTCAGGAAGACATCGGCGCCCGGAGAGCCTCGCCTGCCTCGCCTCTCAGTGGGGGGCAGGCCTGGCCACCCCGTTTCCTCTCCCTCACGTGCCGGTCCTGTCTCTCCTCCCGCCTCTCCCGGCGGCGCTGCCACCAGGGTGCCCTGCGGCTCCCCCTCTGAGGACACCTGCTCTGAGGGCGGAGTCCTGGCTGTTCCCCCAGCCCCCGCCAGACTCACCTGCACCCGCTGAGCACCCGAGAGCCGGGTGTGCCGCCCTGCTCGTTAATTGCTACCTCTGCTTCTCCTTTCTTTTTTTTTTTTTAATTTTTATTTTTTTTAAATATATGTTATTGATTTTTTACAGAGAGAAAGGGAGAGAGATAGTTAGAAACATCAATGAGAGAGAAACATCGATCAGCCGCCTCCTGCACGCCCCACACCGGGGATGCACCCACAACCAAGGTACATGCCCTTGACCGGAATCAAACCTGGGACCCTTCAGTCTGCAGGCCGATGCTCTATCCACTGATTTTGGCTGCTTTTGAGTGACAGTGACCCCCACGTCCCCAAAGTTTGCTCCGTGTATACACCTCCCCCTCGGCACCCGCCCTCCGCCCTCACCCCGCCGCCCGCCACCCGCCTCCTCACCTGCCCTCGCAGCACACGGTGCACCTCCAGAGGCGGGCGCCGCTCAGGAGCACGCGGCAGGCGGGGCACACGCGGTGGCTGCAGCCCGGGCACACGGCGCCGCGGTTCCGCAGCAGCCCCAGCGCGGCCCGGCAGCGGGCACAGGCCTGCCCCTGGCGCCCGGGGCCCGCGCTCGTCCCGCCTCTCCAGCGCAGCTGCTGCAGGCGCGCCTTCAGCTTCCTGCGGCCGGAGAGCGCCGTCAGAGGCCACGGGGAGGGTGCCAGGGCCCCCCACCCTCCCCGCGCCAGGGCCCCGACAGCGCCCCCATGCCCTGCCCCCGTCCCCCCTCCCCCCGCATTGCCCATCACCAGGCCCAGAGGGTTCTCCACTGTGACCCGGGTTCGGGAAAGCCTGACCCAGGGCTGTGGGAGGGCAAAGGGCAAAGCGCAAGCAAGAGGCCTGGCACAGGGGCGCTAGCTGCTCACTGTCTGAGATCACCCTCCGTGCCCACAGGGCATTGCAGGGAGAGGCAGGGGCAGGGAGAGGGGAGGAAAGTGAAACACGGAATATGACGGGCACGGAGGCCGGTAACAGCCCTGCCTGCCCGAGATTGGCCTTAGGCCCCGTGAGCGGCTGACTGATGCTCCGCTCTGATTCTGTTCCCTCCGGTGGCCGGGGCCCCCCGGCAGCAGCCCGGGGGCAAAGGGCAATCTGGTGGGGCCCCCAGGACGGGCCCAGCACCAGGACACCTTTCTGAAATATCTCTGGGACCCGCTTTTATTTTATTTTTTATTTTTATTTTTTTTGGGGGGGGGGGTGGGGACCCGCTTTTAGAAGAGAGAAGCCAATTCCAGGAGCAAGCTTACGGCCCCCTCTCGGGCTCTCCCTGGAAGCGGTATCCCCAGGAGCACACCTTCCCTGCTCCCGAGTCCCCGTTCTCCGTGCTACCCAAAGGGGTGCTCTCAGTCAGCGGGTGCTCACGGAGGAGGTGTGAGCGCCTTTAGAGTCCGGGGAAGGCAGGCGAGGACGGACAGCTAACGCCGTTCCCTCCAGGCGGCCAGGAAGCCTCCCTCACCCCCGGGCACGCGGTGTCCGCAACTGGCTCGGGCGTGTTTACCTTGGCAGAGCCTGAGCCACTGCTCGCCACCACCTCCGCCCGCAGCCGGACTGGCACGGCATCGGGGAACCAACCTCCCGGCCCACTGGAAGTGGGGGGCGTGCCAGCGGGCGATGGGCAGGGCTCGGAAGCACCCAGCTCTGCTCCAGGAACTGCGGGTTGTGCCAAGACAGGAAAGGAGAGAGTCCCCGTGGGCAAACCAGCGGGAACAGGCCGAGCAGGTTCCTGCTCCACATCCTCCTCCTTCCCGCACAGCCGGCTCTGAAGCCAGAGAGAGAGAGAGAGAGGAAGAAAGAAAGAAAGGAAGAAAGAAAGAAAGAAAGAAAGAAAGAAAGAAAGAAAGAAAGAAAGAAAGAAAGAAAGAAAGAAAGAAAGAAAG
>PVJN01066395.1:0-10011 GCA_004026805.1 Lasiurus borealis
TTTTTTTTTTTTTTAATATATTTTACTGATTTTTTACAGAGAGGAAGGAAGAGGGATAGAGAGTTAGAAACATCGATGAGAGAAACATCGATCAGCTGCCTCCTGCACGCCCCCTACTGGGGATGTGCCCGCAACCAAGGTACATGCCCTTGACTGGAATCGAACCCGGGACCTTTCAGTCCACAGGATGACGCTCTATCCATTGAGCCAAACCAGTTTCGGCAAACCCCTGTCTTAAGGTCTAAAGTCTGTGTGTTTGCTTCGGCGGAACCCAAACTAAAACTTCAGGAAATATCCAGCATGGATCTAGCACACATGTTGCCTGATGACTAAAAATGCTGGGCACACGTAAGTACATCTCACATGTCAGACTGTTCAGTCCTCCAATAACTTTAGGAGGCAGCTTCTATTATCTCCACCAGCTAGAGATGGGAAGCAACACCCAATGTCAGAGCTGGAGATGGCAGAACTGAAATTCAAAACCCACACTGACTCCCCAGCCCTCCTTCCTGGTCCAGGCTGCTCCTTCTGGGGCTCTGTTGCCCTCACTCCTTCCATGGGTTTCCTATAATGATGGTGACATGGGCTAGACAGCCTGGGGGGCTCAATAATCCTAGGAATGGGAGTCCAGCTTGACTCTCCTAACTACAGACACAAGAAGAAAGAACCTCAACAAGAGCTAAATAATTTCTTTCCCAGCTAGGATTTGCAGGTGCCGAGTTTTCCATGTCCAGAATCAAACAAACAAATCATACACAGGAATTATCGCTCCAAGTTTCCCAGCTCCTAAGTGGCAAGGGTTGCATAGAAACCATATGCTTGCATTCTGCCAGCTCATCTGAGGTGCAGAGATGGGCACATGGGGCATGGGAGAGAAGAGAGGCAAGGTGCGGGGCAGGAATAGGGCAGAGCAGGGGGTGGGGTCTGGAGTGTGGAGCAGGGGGTGGGGCTGCAAGGGGAAGTGGATGGAAGGGATGCCAGCACCTCTTTAAGCCAGTTCCCCCAAGCTCAGCTTCGGAAACAGCCTCCTTGTCGTGGATCTTTTCACTGCGTGTCTGTCAAAGAACAGAGACAAGAAGGGTCAGTTCTGGTCACCAACACCCTGAGGGAAGGTGACAGGAAGTCACTCTGTGAACTGACCCCACCTGAGTCTCCTCTTGTGGAGCAGGAGTGATGTCAGCACTGACCTAAAATGCCGATTGGTCAGGTTCTGGCTATAATGCACCTCCCCTTCCCATAGGTATGTGATCCAGGCTTGGCCCATGGGAGCTCCGAGAGAGAACACCAAGGAAACAGAACTTAATCTGCATGTGGTGGCAGCTTCCAGTAGCTGCTGCTCAGTTGGCAGCAGTGATCTGGAGGTTCGTGTTCTGGGTTTGTCTCACCCTGGTTCCAAAGCAGGTCCCACTTTCCTGTACCTGCATTGCCAGCCTTCAGGAGCCCCTAATAAATCCTCTCCTCCCTCAGTTCCCCAGAATCAGTTTTCGTTGCAGCCACTGACTAACACACCACTTCCTTGGGCTGTCGTGAGAATTACATGGGATGACAGGAAGGACCTGTCCATTCCCTGTTTGGTTATGCGACATGTTGCTATAAGGACAATGCAGCTGAGGCTTAGGAGCAGTCTTCACCTGTGTGACCTAACTGATCTCCACAACAATGGCTGGGCCAAGGCAGAGAACATGATTCTCATTTTACCAACTCGGCCACGGGGCCCAGAGAGGGAGAGTGACTTGCCCAAGACCACGTGGTTATTTAGAGGCCCTGCTTTTCTGAAAGGCACCTATGAAATCTAAAGAGGGTCAGGGGCCTGGCCAAGAATACAGACCCCCAGCCCTGCTCCCAGACATGGAAGGACGGAGCTGGCAGAGGTCCCAGACCATAGGCAACAGGGTGAGCATCCTCCTTGTCACATCCGCCCCAACTGAGGGACTTCCCAGTGAAGCCAGGAGCCAAAAGAACGTGGATGGCTTGCTACCCTACTCACCTCTTTCCAACTGTTGTCCTGCTTCTCCAAGTCTGAGTGCTTCAGGACCCAGGGGTCAGCAGCCTTCTGCAGCTGGGCAAGGGTGAAGAGGGCGGTCAGTGGTGGGCACCGCTGGTGAGTAGGGCCCTGCTCTGTGCTGGCCACTCCCGATGCTCTGCTTTGCAGGCTGGAGAACCCAGATCATGGACTAAAGCCACCTTCACAGTGGGCAGCAGCTATGAGTCACCATCAAGGTGGACTTGAGAAATGACCATAAAAGCAACCATTGATGTACATCCTTATAGATGACATTATATTTAACTGGAAGCCTGGTGCATGACATTATGCACTGATGTGTGTGTGTGGGGGTCTCCCTCAGCCCAGCCTGCACCCTCTCACAGTCCGGGACTCTTGAGGAATGTCTGCCTGTCACAGAGGTGGGAAAGGCTCCCACCACCATGGCTGTGTTCACCAACCGTGAGCCCAGCTTCTGGCTGAGGCTCCCCCAGTGGGAGCGTATTGACCACCAGGGAGCAGCTCCTTCATTGAGCGTCTGCCCCCTGCTGGTCAGTGTGTATCATAGTGACAGGTCATTGTGCTGCTCAGTTGATTTGCATATGACGGTTTTATTATATAGGATACTATCCGCTGTAATACAGTTGTTACTACAATGTTAATTCATGCTACAATTTCTGGAACAGCTAAACCAGCTAAGCAGCAACTGCATCACATCAGGGTGGTGTCTTCCTACCAGGTATGCTAAAGAGCAGATAAACTGAACGACAACAGCCTCCATACCCTGTTGTGAACAGCTCTCTATCAAAGAGGCAAAGTGTAAACAATATGTACGTTACGATTTAAAAATACAAATTTAGCAAGAAAGGGAGGGAGGGAGATGGAATAAGCTGTTGTGATATTGGGTCTTATATAAAGATGAAGTCCTGATTTAGGTAATTAAAATAAAAAGTAAAGCAAAGGAAAAAGCCAAAATAAAGAGGGGAGCATAGGAGCCCGCTACGCTGGATGCATGATGTGAACTGCAGTGGGCATAATGTTCAGCGATTGCTTTTCCTATCTCTCTCTTTGGGTTGGAGGACTCCAATTATCCCATGGGGCCCACCCTTGGTTCTTCCCTCTTGGTTCCTAGGTTTTGGTAGGCTCCAGGGATGGGCACATGACTCACACCTAGCCAGCCAATCAGAGCCTTTTGGAAAGGACAAGTCTTTCCACTGCAGTCACTAAGCTATGAGAATATGAGCACAAAACTAACAGTGGCCATATTTGAGGACAGCTTGCTTAGGGAAAAAACACAGAGGAAAGCAAGTCTGAGAGACTGGCAGAGAGACAGACCCAGTTCCTATTGTGTTCTCTGAGCACCTGGATGCAGCTCTGCCTGAAGGAGCGCCTACCCCAGGCCTTTTTCCACAATGACGGCCCCTGTGGTTTGAGCCAGCTTGGTCTGGGACAGGCCTCACCTGGCTCAGGCGGTTCTGCAGCTCCTTTACCTGCTGCTCCACCTGCTGCTTCTCACCCTGAAGCCGCTCCACCAGCTGTAGCTTCTCCTGGCTCCAGTTGCGCTCGCTGACCTGCAGCTGCCGCGTCAGCTCCATGACAGCACTGTATGACTCAGCCAGGAGGTGCTGCTGCTCCTCCCGCTCCCTCTGGAGGGCGGCCTTCCACTCGGGCCCTGTCCGTTCCCCAGCGCCCTTCCCGGCCTTCAGCTCTATCTGTGGAAGGAAGAGCAAATTGGACGTGGATGGCTTGCTACCCTACTCACTTCTTTCCAACTGTTGTCCTGCTTCTCCAAGTCTGAGTGCTTCAGGACCCAGGGGTCAGCAGCTTTCTGCTCGCCTGCCCTCTTTCCCTCCAGGACACCAGCAGGGGGCAGGAGAGAGAATTCCCTGGGAGGACTCCTCACTCAGAACTAACCCTCCTCCCAAGCAAGGCTTGTGGACCTCTTTCTACCCACCTAGCTCAGTGCTAAGGGCTTTTCAGGCATTTATTATCTCAGTACCCTCATGCAAACTAGCCAAATGACTACCACTTTTGATATTTTACACAGGAGGAAGAGGTTAAAGAGATTAAGTTACTTGTCCCAGTTCCCATGGCTATAAAATGACAGGTTCCTAGTTATTGCTTCTCATACTTTACAACTCTTACCAGCAGTACAGAGTTTATAGTTCGGTAGTGGGGACATACACCCAAAGTCATGTCATGAATGTGTGCAGGAATCCCTCCAGCATGATGGCTTTCTCAGCCTCAAACCTTGGGGTGGCAGGAGGTGAATAGACAACCTCAAGAATCAAGGCACTCCATGTCCCCCAGGCTGTGATCTGGGATCTTAACCCTCATGGGGACAGCAAGGTTCCCAGTGGAGAGGAGCACCTAAAATGGCTGGGTTAGGAGGGCTAGGGGTTGGCACAAACAGTGGACACCGTGCAGATGGGGCAGGAGCTATGAGGTCTGCGGGGAGGGTCAGGAGGAGAGCATGATGGCTCGGGGCAGCTAGAAATCATTTGGAAGGCGAGACCATGATCATGGGAGTCAGGAGGGGCAGAGGTTTGGGGAGTGAGAGTCAGATCTGCCCCTGACTAGCTGAGTGACCTTGGGATACTTAACTCCTCTGTGCCTGTTTTGTCACTTGTTCAGCAGAGATTATGAGTGCACTCACCTCCAAGGGGCCATGACACTGGACGGTAGCCTGCAGCAGGGGCAGGCTGGAGGAAGCCGGACCCTGCAGAGTTGTGGCACAGGGGCTAGAGGTGGTTAGAGCACTCTCTCTGAGTGGGAGGAAGTCCACCCCTCAGTGCAAAACCCAGAGCGGGACAGCAACCTGCCTCCAGGTACAGAGCAGAGACAAACCGCCAGAGCTCCTGGTTAAGGCTCCTTTGGTCATGCTGGGCTGTGGGGAGAGGAACCCCTCAGTTTGAGCAGAGGAAACAGAACACAGCCAGGAAGCAGGGGGGTAAAGTGGTCCTTCGGAGGAGAGGAAGGGAAGAATGAGGACAGCAGGCAGCGGAAGTCCAGGTGTGTGTGTGAAGGATGTCACCAGGTACAGACAGGCACTCATGCTTGGGACATCCTGCTCCCAGATCCCACAGCTGAGGGCTGTGCTGAGACAGGTCAAGCAGGGGATGTCTCTGTCAGGCGGGAGACTCACCTGGGTGGTATGACTCTTGAGCTCTGCACGCTCCGTCTCCCAGGTGGCCTTGGCCTTGGCAAACTGCTGCTGAAGCTCAGTCAGACCACGGCGTTCATCGCGGAGCAGCCAGCACAGCTCCTTGAGTGTCACCTTCATGTCGGCCAGTGTCTTAATGTACTCATTGGGCTGCAGACAAGGGCGAGGCCTGGGTCAGGAGCGTTTAGAGGGGCTGCAAGGGGAGCCTGGACTGGGAACACCCACCCAAAGTCCAGACGGGACCCTGCCAGGCCTCAGGCTAGTCCCACACCCTCTCTAGGACATCTCACCCATGAAATTTTAGCCCTAAGATTTCTGAGCTGAGTCATCTCAACCCTGGCCACCTCTTAGGCCAACATGTAGCCCAGCCGCACATAAATAAAAACCCTGCAGTTACAGCCATAATTACTCTGCCTAAATCTGAACCAGGCCCTGGCTTCTCTGAGGCCCTGCAGTGGCTAGGTCCGGGACCTTTCTCCTTGCCCAGGATTCTCTCTGACCCACTGCGGCCCAGAAAAGGGGTCGAGCCACGGAGCCTCCCTGAATGCCTGATTCGGTCCCAAATCTCTTCTCCTTGGCCCATGGCTTGTTTCCCACCCATAACCAAGCTCACTGTTATGCCCTGGGAGCCTGATCCCGTTGTTTTCTCTACCCCTGGCTTGATTTGAGAGTTCCTGACCACAGACCACAAGGTCCATCTTCATATGACCCCAGCCTGATGTCCTCATCTCCACTATATATATCTCAAAATGCAAGGAATCCCAGAATACCTTGCCACACCTCTGCACCCACTGTTCTCTTGGTCCAGAATAGTCTTCCCTTCATGCTCTATTAGGCAAACTCCTATTCATCCTTCAAAACCCACCACCTAGCCCTAGCCAGTTTGGCTCAGTGGATAGAGGGCCAGCCTGTGGATTGAAGGGTCTCAAGTCCAATTCAGGTCAAGGGCACATGCCCAGGTTGTGGGCTTGATCCCCAGTAGGGGGTGTGCAGGAGGCAGCCGATTAATGATTCTCTCTCATCATTGATGTTTCTCTCTATCTCCCTCTCTGAAATCAATTAAAAAATATATAAAAAATACCCCCACCACCAATAACCACTTCTCTGTGACACTGTCTACTACACTCCGAACAGAATTAATTTCTCTCTTGCCTGTGACCCCATAGTCCACCATCTGGCCCTCTGTCACTGCGCTGGGATGACATATATAACCCATAACACTGAGCATCTGGGGCCAGTGACCAGGCAATAACCCTCTGCAGCTCTAGTGCCCAGTACAAGATAGATCAGAGAAGGTAGCAGGAAGTGGTCATTAAGTAGACACAGAAAGAAATGGGCAGGACAGGACTGGAAGCAGGCTGAGAACAAACCGTGTTTTGGGTCCAGCTGTCCCCCATGCAAGTCTTGTTATCAGAATGCTGGGCATTTAATTCCTCTTCCTCCATTAGCAGGTACAGCTCCTTCATGCTATTTACCTATTTAAAAACAAACAAACACACTCATCAAAGGGGGGCTGCGGGGGTTGGGGGGATAGGCATCATGCCTGGAGGTCTGACCAGAGCAGCCAGCACAGCTCCTTGAGTGTCATCTCAGGAGGAGGGGATTCAGGCTAGTGGCCCAGACAGAAAGTGGACTGAACAGCCAGACTGGATGAAAGAACAAGATCTGTGATGCAGGATGGCTCAGAGGCATCCAGCTGAGCACCGATTGCCCACATTTTAACTTTGACCCCTGGGCAGAATCTAGACCAGGAGCACAGCTGGAGAGTAAGGCACTTCTGGGCTCCTACCATCTCTCTACCTCAAACACCATGAGGCGTCTCTGAAAGCTACTCAGAAATGACATGCTGTCAGGCCAGGTCAAAGTCGGCACAGTGGCTGGAATAAAAAAGACACAGGTACCCCATGGTTATAGAAAAGGGGACCAGACGTTTAGGTTGACAGAAAGGAGATTTCCAGGGCTGGCCAGGGAGACCAGGGTACTAGTTCAGGATAGGAATGAAGCAGAAGGAAGACACCTTCTGCCTGTGGTGCACATTCATCATTCATTCGAAAAAGATTGAACTCCTACCATGTGCCAGGCTTTATGCTCAGACTTGGGGATATACTAGTGAGCAAGAGAGACAAAAAAACCCACTTTAGCTTCCATTCCAGTAACAAGAAAACAATATGTGAAATGTATGAAATGTCATTAAATATGTGGAATGTCACATAATAATGGCGCTTTGGAAAAAGGAGACCAAGAAAAGGAGCTAGGATGTGCTGTGCCTGGGTGGTCAAGGAAGGCCTTGGAGACAAGGTGATATTTGGGCCAAGTCCTGAAGGAGGTCAGAGAATAAGCTGTGAGCTTAACTGCAGGTTGAGAATTCCAAGAAAAAGGACAAAACCGATGCAAAGGCCCTGAAGGGGGAACACGAGTCTGAGGAAGTGAGAGGAGCACAGGGCTGGCTGAGCAGGCCACTGCAGGAACTCTGGCTTCTTCTCCGGGTGAAACGGTAGCCAGGGGAGGAGAACACTGGCCTGACTTTCAGTTTCACAAATCCCTCTCGGTGTCACCTGGAGATGTAGGGCAGCAACAGAGTCCCGTGTCACACAACTCCCAGGGCACCATCCACATGGGAGTACATGCTGCCTGGTACCTCCCTGAACCCTTGTGAATATAAGATGCTTGGTGGAAGGTGCAATGGCAGAAGCAGGGAGCCCAGAGAGGAGGCCACTGTAACAATTCAGACAAGATGTGATGATGACTCAGATGGGGGAGGGGGGGAGTGCAGCTGGGTCAGATTCCGAATAGATTCACAATGGGCAAGAACGGCCATTGATGCCATAAGCCTGGATGAGCTCCCCCAGGGAGTAAGTGTAGGTGAAGGAGAAATGCCGCCTGAGGGCTGAGTCCTGGGGTCTCTGACGTTCAGAGGTCTGGTCAGGGAGAACAGGAGGGTCCAGCCAAGGAGATGGAAAAGGAGCAATCATTGAGGTGAAGGAAAAACCAAGCACGTGTCCAAGAAATCACATGAATAAGGTTTTCTAGGGTCAGGAAGGCGCAGAGGCTGGAAAGTGTGTGTTGAGGGAGGGCAGGGGACAGGGCCTGGATAAAGAAACACCCCAATTCTGTCCTCAGCCATGAGTATTTAAATATACAATCTTCTATCTATACACACAGGTACACAACGCTTTCTCTGAAACCCTTGGGGTCAGGTGTGCTTGGAATTCATAATTAACTGGGATTTAGAAGAATAGTATGGTATCTACATTCTATCCTCCTATATAATAAAAACTTAATATGCAAATTGTCCTCTCAACCGGGAGTTTGGCCAGGAGTTTGATCAGGGGGCGGGGCCAGCCAGCCAACCACCTGTGGCCCCTCCCCCCAGCAGGCCCGGCACTGGCCAGTGGTGACAGCAGGCAGCTGGGGGAAGGGAGGCCCCAGCTGGCAGCCGCCACCCACTAGGAACCCTACCTGTGCATGAATTTCATGCACTGGGCCTCTATATTGTGTAACAACCCTGGCAAAGTCTGCTGTAACACCCTGTGCTCCAAGACACTAGTATTTCCCGTATGAACATATGACTATTAACATGAAATGGAATAAATAAAGATTTTGCTATCAAATAAATGTCAGGCAAATTTTTTCCAAGCTTGGGCTAGACCAGAGGTACCTGTACCCAAAAGGCCAAGGTAAGCAGTGCCGACTCAGCTGTGTGTGACTGAGGTATGATGTCCTTATGTGCTCCCTCCTCTCAGCAATGTTAATGCTGACATGGGTCACCGGGGCTTTGAGGAACAAAGGATCCTGCACAGGCTGAGGGCCATGGGAGTCCTTCCCAAAGTTCCACTCCTCATGTTTCCTGCTATATCCAAATACTACCTCTACTCTCATGAATGTTTTCAAGTGAACCTACTCTTTCTAGTTAAATAAATATGTCTAAAAATGGAAAGTATTATTGCTAAAAATGGAAAGCCCCATTGCTATACATTGAAGGTAACATTAAAAATAAAATAGGAACATTATAAGTCAAACATAAACAATAAAAAATGAACTACTTTTATATGCAAAACATGAATGAAACTCAAAACTTATAGTGAGCAAAAGAAGGCAGACACAAAAGACTACCTGCATTTATACATACTTCTACAATAGGCAAAAGTAATTAATGGTGTAAGAAATCAGAACTGTGCTGACTGCTGGGGTGGACATATTGACTGGGGCACTAGAAATGTGCTCTATTGGGACCAGTGGGGGCTACACAGGTGTACACTATGCAACTTCATCATATGTAACTTAAGATCTGTGCAATGTACTGCGTGTAAGTTATAGTTAAAGGAGTAAAAAACATTAATGCACACTATACTTGCATATAATGGAGTATCAACAGAACTAGATTATTGAAATCACCTACATACTCTTGCCTGCTGAAGACTTTGAGATTTGTTAAAAAGGGAAATGAACAAGAATTAGAGACCTACCAGCCCCTCAAGGAGATTTTCTCCTGCTGAGGCCAGAACGTCTTCTTCACCCCGGAATCCCCAGCACCCGCCACAGCACCCAGGCTCTCACAAGCAGATGCTGAATGAAGCCTGAAAGCTGCTGGCTTGTGTAGGAGCCTTAGGGCTGTACCGATGCCAGCTGGGTATCCCTCTGGTCCTATCAACTCCACACCACCCTCCACCCAGTCCCAGTCCCAGAGGAAACATACCTCAAGGAAGTCATCCCTCTCGCTGGGCAAAACCTTGCCTTGCCGCCAGCGCTTGAGGAACCACCTGAGCTTCATGAAGAGGAGCAGGAAGTTGTGCTTGAACTGCTGGGACTCCTGCACCAGCATGTTCTTCTCCTGGCTCCAGAATTTCTGCTCCAGCCTTCGCTGGAG
>PVJN01066396.1:0-10011 GCA_004026805.1 Lasiurus borealis
TCCCAACACCATTTATTGAAGAGGCTATCTTGGCTCCATTGAGTGTTCATGCCTCCTTTGTCAAATATTAGTTGAGCATAGTGGTTTGGGTGGATATCTGGGTTCTCTATTCTATTCCATTGGTCTATATGTCTGTTCTTGTGCCAGTACCAGGCTGTTTTGAGAACAGTTGCTTTGTAGTATAGCTTGAAGTCTGGTGATAAATAGTTTTTTAAAGGGTTGCTTGATGCTTTAAAAAAAATGAAGGGGAGAGACTGCTGTGGGAAAAGAGAGAAAGAAAAGCGAGACTTCTCTCTGGCTGGCTGCAGAGTTGGGAATGGGAGAAGCTCTGAATAGCTGCAGGAGGTGGGAGAGAAGCAGGAAGGGAAAAAGGAGCAAGTTTCAGAAGTATCTGCAGGCTGCCATCCCGAAGTAAAGAAGTACGTTCCCCAGCACGGGACAAGGGTCTCCTGGAGCACACAGAGGATAAGGAGAATCCAGAATAATTCCCGGGCCCCATTTACAGGAACAGAAGCTGCAAGATGCTTAGGGACAAAGAAGCAGCATTTTAAATCAGACCCCTTCCTCCCACTTTGAAGGTGGGAAGCAAATGTTTGTGTTTACGGATGCCGGTAGGGCTCACGTGGTAAAATGTGCTGGGGAGGGCTGTCATTGCGGAGTGTGGATTCGCTCCTCCTCTATCAACCACCCCACTGCTTCCACAAAGTCTAGCTGAATTGCTTGTGAGTGTGTGTGTGTGTGTGTGTGTGAGTGTGTTTGTGTGTGTTACTTCCCTATTACATGCAACATTTAAAAATATATATATATATATATATATTATTGATTTTTACAGAGAGGAAGGGAGAGGGATAGAGAGTTAGAAACATCATTGAGAAAGAAACATCAATCAGCTGCCTCCTGCATGCCCCGCACTGGGGATGTGCCCGCAACCAAGGTACATGCCCTTGACAGGAATCGAACCTGGGACCCTTCAGTTCGCAGGCCGACGCTCTATCCACTGAGCCAAACCGGTTTTGGCTACATGCAACATTTTATATTCCAAAGAGGACAAGATGGGGAAAGCACACCCCTCCCAACTGCTGCTGTTGTTGGGTGTCACGATGGTTCATTCCACGTGTCCACTCAGCTGGGACTTGGTGCCAAGGTTTGTGGTCAAACGTTATTCTGAATGGCTCTCTCAGAGGATGCTCTCTGCCGAGGCTGACGTTTAAATCGAGGGGCGTGAAGGAAGCTAACTGTGCTTCTGAATGTAGATCGGCCTCATCCAATCAGCGGAAGGCCTGAAGGGAGCAATAAACTAACACCCCCTGAGCAGGAGGGAACCCCGTCAGCATTCAGCCTTCAGACCTGAACTGTAACGTCAGCTCTAACCTGGCCCAGCTGGCCCACCTGGCCAATTTGGGATTGGCAGCTTTCATAATCACGTGAGCCAGTTCTTTAAAATAAATCCCTTTCTGAGTAATCACATCCCGGTGGTTCTGTTACTGGGCAGAACCTTGACTAACGCAGGTATGCTACACCTGATAGGTATAAAAACACACTCTGCATTTAAAAGGAGATCAGACTACACTAACTGCAAACTCTGGTTCTACTCTGTGACTTTACATATAAGCTTTTACCTTATGATTGCATAGGCTTTTAACAGGCTCTACATTCCAGAGAGAATTAATTAGACTCCATTGTTTATCATGCTATGTTTGTCTGGGCAGAGTTATAACTCACCAAAACTTTCAAAATGCCTTAATCTATTTTTAAAATATATTTTATTGATTTTTTTTTTACAGAGAGGAAGGGAGAGAGATAATCAGAAACATCGATGAGAAACATCGATCAGCTGCTTTCCGCACACCCCCCAGTGGGGATGTGCCCGCAACCAAGGCACACCCCCGTGACTGGAATCGAACCTGGAACCTTCCAGTCCACAGGCTGATGCTCTATCCACTGAGCAAAACTGGTTTTGCATTACCTTAATCTCTTTACAAATAGGCAAAAATATACAGGAAGGCATTATTTAATTGAGCGATGGTAATCAGGACATGTGTATGATGTGTATTAGCAAAACGCAGTGAACAAATTATTCAGAGGAGAAAAATACCAGGTGGCATATCATGGATTCCTCATCGTCCGGTGCAAACTTTCCACTAAGAGAACACTCATGTCATCAAACGCTGCAGTGAGAAGTCTCCTGTGGGAAGCATTTCGCACCGAGTTTTCAGAACATAGAGCGGATAATCTGTCCTCCGGGAATACATGGTCAAAATACATTATTTGGTGAATGGCATCATTCACCCCCATTATGAAACTGGAAGGAGGGGACACATTTTTTTCAAAGACACCAGTGCCTTCCTTTCTCCTCCACTCCACCACCCCATTGAAGTCTGAAGTTTTGCATCCAGAACGATCAGAGCTTCTGACTTAGACCTGATCCATCAAAACCATGTCCAAGAAGGACGGTCTTCCCATTGCTTCCACGTTAATAGAGTACCATTCCATGAAAAGCACAACGACACCATACAAATCAGAAATAATACGTTAACACAGTTTGTATGTGAATGAAATTGCCGAGAACAAGGGATTGTGATCAGCCAGCATGCGGATGAAAGGGCTGTGGCTTACTGCTGACACACGCTAGAATAGCGGTTCTCAACCTGTGGGTCGAACGACCCTTTCACAGGGGTCGCCTAAGACTATCAGAAAACACCTATTTCCCATGGTCTTAGGAACCAACACACCCCTCCTCGGTGTAGCAAAGTGTAGCCATGTAGTTTACTGTTGTCATAGGAAGACTGTTACCCATGCTACATCACGATTCAAGACAAAACTTCATTTATTTGTAATTAGAAATAAATATTTCAAATATATAATTACATATTATTTTTGTGATTAATCACTATGCTTTAATGATGTTCCATTTGTAACAAGGAAAATACATCCTGCCTATCAGATATTTACATTACAGTTCATGACAGTAGCAAAATGACAGTGATGAAGTAGCAACGGAAATAATTTTATGGTTGGGGGTCACCACCCCATGAGGAGCTGTCTTAAAGGGTCATGGCCTTAGGGAGGTTGAGAACCACTGGCCTAGAAGGTCAATGTCAGAGCATGTTCTTGCAGCCCAAATATTCACATGCCAAGTACATCCAGTTCCCGATCCAGCGTGCCACTCGAGGTGCATTAACATTTCGGTTTCCTGCAGCTTCCGTGGGCTTGCTTTTCATATTGCTTTTCATATTGCAACCCTAACTGAGGGTTCCGCAGGAGTGAGAATGTGGCCAGCTGGCCGGAGGCGCCAGCCAGAGCTGACATCCTGAGCCTGAACTTGCCTGGTGCATGACAGAGCGGCCTCTTCTCATTCTTGGCAGTTCTTCCTTCTGATCCTCAATGGACTCGTGCATCCCAAAACGATGGGGTGGTACCTGGCTGAGGCATTAAGACCTTTAATTCTCGGTGGGAATCATAATCCTCCATTTTTTCCCCAATATCTATTTTCTCTATCCATGGGTTTCTTTCTTTCCTAGAATTAAAAAATATCATTCTCATCCCTTTCCCCTTTGACATCCATCAAGATGTGCTCTCTGTACAGGAGTCTGTTTCTATTTTGTTTTGTTTATTTGTTTGTTTTGTTCAGATTCCACGTGTAAGTGAAATCATATGGTATTTTTCTTTCTCTGTCTGACTTACTTCACTTTGCATAATACCCTCCAGGTCCATCCATGTTGCAAGATTTCATTCTTTTTTATCACTGAAATGTGTGTGTGTGTGTGTGTGTGTGTGTGTGTGTGTGTCAGATCTTCTTTATTTTATTCATATCTTGGCTATTACTATTAATGCTGCAATGAACATAGAGGTGCATATATCTTTTCAAATTAATGTTTTTGTTTCCTTTGGGTAAATACCCCAAAGTGGAATTGTTGGATCATACCTCAGCTCTATTGTTAGGGGTTTTTTTTGTGTGTGTGTGTTTTTTTTTAATATATTTTATTGATTTCTTACAGAGAGGAAGAGAGAGGGATAGAGAGCCAGAAACATCAATGAGAGAGAGACACCGATCAGCCGCCTCCTGCACGCCCCCTACTGGGGACGTGCCCGCAACCAGGATACATACCCTTGACCATAATCGAACCTGGGACCTTCCAGTCCACAGGCCAACGCTCTATCCACTGAGCCAAACCGGTTTCGGCTATTGTTAGTTTTCTGAGAAATATCCACATGGTTTTCATGGCGGCTGCTCTGACAATCCCACCAACAGTGCAGGGGGGCTTCTCTTTCCCTGCATCGCCTCCAGTACCTGCCACCTGCCGATTTAATGAAGATGACCTTCCAGACAGGTGTGAGGTGATAACTCGTCGTGGTCTGAACCTGCATTTCCCTGATGACTGGCGACACTGAGCATCTGTTTATACGTCTGTTAGTCTCCAGCTGCAGGCCCTGTTTGAGAAAGGTCTTCTCAGGTCCTCTGCCCATCTTAATGACATGGTTATTTTGGCAGAAGGTCATACAAATTCCTTATATGTTTTGGATATTAACTCCTTATCCTTTGTAAATACCTCTCCCCACTCAGTAGGTTTTTTTGTTGTTGTTGTTTTGTTGACGGTTCCCTTTGCTGTGCAAACAGCTTTTTAGTTTGAGGTATTCCCATTTGTTTATTTTTTCTTTTGTTTTCCTGTCCTGAGGAGACATGGCCATGAAGATGTTGCTAAGAGTGATGTCAGAGAGTTTTACTGCCTGAGTTTTATTCTGGGAATTTTATGGTTTGGGGGCTCACACTGAAGTCTTTATCCATCTTGAGTTTACGTTTGTGTAAAAAAGTGATCCCATTGCATTTTTCTTTTTTCAATATCTGTCTTATTTCGTCCACGTTGTCTGCAGCAATTTGCCCACGAACACGTGGCAGCGAGCAAAGTCCTGATGTTGGAAAACCAGGGGCGCTGAGAAATGTTCAGTGTGCGCAGCTAATGACCTGCATCTGTCCTCTCTCACAGGTGTCTGTCTGGAGGACCAGGTCATGCCCACTCCAGGTGTGCCATCCACACCGCAGGGCTGGTGGTCAGTGGGTGCTCCATAAACACTACCGGGCAGTTAGACTGCTGATGGGTAACTGTCTCCGATGCCGTTGCTACGTGCCAAAGCATCAAACTCCATCTCCACCCTCGGTAATTATCTGCCACGCCAAATCGTTCCCATCTGGCCCCAGACAGGGCTGTTGGAGGCTGGACTCACATGATAGCGGTGATTACTTAATGATTCTACGGGGAGCGGGCCCCCCGTTTTCAAAAGAAACAGCTTTCACAACCCATTAGACACGTCTTTGGGCCGCGGAGGTGTGGTTCCCCCGCGAGGGGAGGAGGGTGGCGAGGAGGGAGCGGAGGTGCAGACGTTGGTACTGAAGACAGACGGCCCTGTCGCTATGGTACTTGTCAGAGCGCTGGACTTACGGTTCCACAGCTGCTTGAAGAAAGCAGTCAAATTTTTGGGCCTAGCATCCATCCGCCTGGGGTCTGAAGGGCCCCGTCTGTTTCCCGTCAAGGGCATGCGCCTCAGTTGTAGACTCCATCCCCGGCCCTGGTGGGGGCTTGTGTGGGAGGCAACTCGTCTATGTGTCTCTCTCACCTCGATGTTTCTCTCTCTGTGTCTCTCCTTCTCCCTCCCACTCTTTCAGGGGGTAAAAAAAAAAATCCATGGAAAAACATCCTCAGGTGGAGGGTTAATAACAACAAGAAAATCAGAACAGCTGAGACCGGTTTGGTTCAGTGGATAGAGCATCAGCCTGTGGACGGAAAGGTCCCAGGTTTGATTCCCATCAAGGGCATGTACCTTGGTTGCGGGCACATCCCCAGTAGGAGATGTGTAGGAGGCGGCTCTCTCTCATCGATGTTTCTAACTCTCTGTTCCTCTCCCTCCCTCTCGGTAAAAAAATCAATAAAATATATTTTTTTTTTTAAAAAAGAAAACCAAACACAGGGTTGTGGAATGGAGGGGAAGGAGGCAGCCGTCTGACTGCCCGGCTCCTGCATCTTCCTGTGGAGCACGGATGGCTACGGAACAAAAACTCCGCATTCTACTGACAGCCCGTCGGGAAGATTTCAGTTAAGAGCTGGAAATAAACGTGGGGTGTGCGGGGTAGCCGGGGTAGCCGGGAAAGCCCCCCCTACCCCTCACCAGCCGCTGCCGGTACCAGGAGGAACCAGGGGCTGCCCATGCCCACCCTGAGTGGGAGCGGATGTCTCATCGCCGGCGGTGCAAACCCACTCACTTTCGGAAAGGAAACTCCGGGAGCCCCATGTATTTGTCTTGGTCCTGCGCTCTGAGCAGAAGGACACACGCCCCTCGGCCGTTTAAACAATTTCTTGGAGCGCAGGCCCCTGGGGAACCCCGAGATCCCAACGGTGGGTGAACGCCCCCCGGAGAGGCCGAAGGAGCTGGTGCTGCACGGTGGAGTGTTCGCCCCCTAAGCCCTTGCCCCCCAGAAAACGCTCATTATACTTTAGGTACAAAAATGCCATCCCTTCAGCCCCAGACCGAGTGTCACCCTTCAACAGGCTCAGTCACCACGCTCACGCTCCGAGCGATATCTGATCAGCTGTCCGCCGCGTACGTATCAAGCTGCTGACGGCTGAGCAGGAGAAGGTGGTCCGATAGGATTGGCGGGTCTGGACGGCACCAGTGTAGGACCCGCCAGGCGGCCAGGCACGCTTTTGATGCACAGAAGTGAAATGATACGGGAGCCAAACTCGGTGGCCAACAGACCCCAGAGGCACGGGCAAAGCATATCTTTCTGGGCCACAGCCGTTAGAGGAGGGATAGTGGTTATCACCGAGGCGACAAGCTTCAGAGCAGCGTGCTCTGTAAGCGCTCCCGCCCGCTGCGGGTGAAAACCAGCAGGCAACCCAGCCCCTTCTTGAATGGAAGAGAAATGCAAAATGATGGGTGTGGAGAGCAACATTGGGGGCTGTACATTAAGGAAATGACTTATTTCCTGGCAGTCCTGGGTGTACCTGCGCTGCAGACCCAGACTTCCGAGGCGCTGGCTTAGGATTTGGTTCCCGGGGCTCCGGGGTGGCTATTTTTAACCTGCGAGGCCTGTTATTTGGCCGCTGAGGTTTGCCCTGCTTTCCTATCGCTCCGCAAACTTTCCGTTTTAAACGACCGAACCTCGGAGCTGAGGCGGAGCTTTTATCCTTAAAAGTGGTGCTGCCTTTGAGTCTCTGGCAGGAGTTGTTTTTCCCCAAAAAAAACCTTCCAGAAGATGGCCCTGGTCTCGACTCTGACCCAGGAGGCGTCCGCTCACCGAGCAACAGGCCTCATTAATAGGCCTCATTAATATGACCAAAGACAGAACTCAATGCAAAGCAACGTATTTAAAGACAAGGACTTATGCTTACAACATGCAGTGCATATTTATCTACGGCGAGCCCAGGAAATAAAAGGCCTTATTTTCCCCTTACCTGTGGAATGGATCGAGTGTGGTTTCTCTCCTGATCGAAGTCAGTCCCCCACGTTGGCTCAGGGAAGGAGTGGGCGAGCCAGTGGGCATGATTCTCTTCCCTCCGGTCACGGGCTGTGCTCTGCACTTGAACATCTGTGCCCCTGGAGGGGGAGGGCAGAGTGGTCAGTGCAAGCCCACCTCTCAAGAGGCCCAAACTCCTAACTACGCATGGGACAGGACTGGCGTAGCGCTCCTGAGGACCAGGCAGCGTATGACGTACCGTATTTTCCGGCGTAGAAGATGATTGGGTGTATAAGACGACCCCCAACTTTTCCAGTTAAAATATAGAGTTTGGGGTATACTCGCCCTATAAGATGACACCCGGCGTATAAGACGACCCCCGACTTTTGAGAAGATTTTCCTGGGTTAAAAAGTCGTCTTCTACACAGGGAAATAAGGTACTTCATCCCCCTGCCCGGCGGGTTGCCGTACATTTTATAGAGCCTCACAGAGTTCCTGTCAATGACGCAGCAAGAAAATCAGAGTTGGGGTCACTCGTGGCCAGTTTAGCAAATAGGACAGCTCCATCTGTTATCAAGCCTCCCTCTCTCTGTACCCCACGCACGGACGTAAATGTATGAGGCTGGTATTTAATCGACAATTGCCTTCCAACGTCACAGGAGCAAACTATTAACCCATCATCAGCTGAGCAAGAGACACAAAAGGTTTTGCCGAAAGGCTTCACGGGAATTGCGTACATCCTGGGCCGCCTCAAAAACGTCTCCGCCCAGGTAGCTGTGTTCTCCAAACGGCTTCCATGGAAATGCAACCACACCTGTGAGGTTCTGGTACCTTCTATACTATCCCCTTAGAATCGACACCAAGGTGGCGAGGGCAGAAGAAGAAAAGGTTTGAGACCAAGAATAGCAAAGGATGACATGTTATCCGGATGACTTATTTAGTTTTTTAATGTACCATAGATCAGGGACGCTTCCTTCTTCTAAGGCAGCGGTTCTCAACCTGTGGGTTGAGACCCCTTTGAGGGTCGAACGACCCTTTCACAGGGGTCGCCTAAGACCATTGGAAAACACCTATTTCCCATAATCTTAGGAACCCACACACCACTCCTCGGTGTAGCAAAGCGTAGCCATGTCGTTTACTGTTGTCCTATGAAGACTGTTGCCCATGCTACACCACGATTCAAGACAACATTTCATTTATTTGTCATTAGAAATAAATATTTCACAACATATACTTACATATTGTTTTTGTGATGAATCCCTATGCTTTAATGATGTTCCATTTGTAACAACAAAAATACATCCTGCCTATCAGATATTTACATGACAGTTCACAACAGTAGCAAAATGACAGTGATGAAGTAGCAACGGAAATAATTTTATGGTTGGGGGTCACCACCCCATGAGGAGCTGTCTTAAAGGGCCGCGGCCTTAGGAAGGTTGAGAACCGCTGTCCTAAGGCCTCACGACACTCTTGCAGGCATCCATTTGCAAGCCTCAGGCCACCTTGAGTCACTCCATAAAAACAAAAAATCTAGGCGGGGGCAGGGGGTGGGGTTTAGCGAAGACTAGCAATTAAAAAAAGAAAAAAGAAAGACATGCAACTGGAGAACATCAGCTGTATCTTGTTCCCCGAGAAACAGGACTCTCCCGCCCTCCCAAGCTCACCAGGCCTCCGCTCCTGTCAGATGCACACTAGAGCCGCAACTCCTCGGGACTGTCTACGTTTTAATTTGAAAAGCGGGTCCTCGCTGAATCTTGAAGAGCCCGTCCCCCGGACCCCCAGAGAGAGGTTCCCCAAGACGTCGCTGGCAGCGCGTCATGAAGGCCTCGCTCGGAGCAGCGCCTGTGGCCACGCGGGGCCGTGGTTCCTTTCCATCCCAGGGCCCGGCGGGCCTGCAGACCCACCATTTGATCAGGGACTCTGGCCCCGGGGGCTTCACGGTCTGTGCAAGCCGCATCCTCCCAATAGGCGCCCTCCAGCCTGTTTGCTAAACACATGGGTGCAGGCAGCCACCCAGAGCGCCAGCCCCTGAGACTTGGAGCGCTTTCACTCGCACGGCCTGTTGTGCGGCGAGCGAAGGAGTAAACCGTGCGCCGCCTCGTCCATGCGGGGCCGTTATGGATCGGTGAGCAATACACAGCCGGGGCTCGCAAGATGGCTCGGCGAAACCCAATCGAAGTCTCATGTACGTGTTTGTGTTGTCTCTGTTGAAAAGCCAGACACGCAGCTCGCCGGGCCTTGTGTACACAGTGAAAAGGTAAAAGCCAAAAAATTATGAACAACAAATACGTATCTATCAACAAGTAAATCTAAAAATTAAGTGAATTAAAAATTTGATCAACAGAATAAACTGGTGAAGATAATAGAATCAGGAGCACAGAAAGGGAGTGGACTGATAATTCTCAGGGGGAAAGGGGTGAGGGGTGTACAGGGAGAGACTGGACAAAAATCATACACCTATGGATGAGGTCAATGGGAGGGAGGTAAGGGCAGAGGGAAGGGTGGGAGCTGGGTGGAGGGGTGCTATGGAGGGGAAAAAAGAGAAACAAATGTAATAA
>PVJN01066397.1:0-10011 GCA_004026805.1 Lasiurus borealis
CTGGTAGGTCGTGTGCAGCTGGCCGATCCGCGCGATTACTCCTATCTCAAATGTTGCTCATATTTCAAAGCAAAAATCGCTCGCTCAACAGCTCGTATCTCAAAAAGCTCGTATGTTAGGGCACTCGTATCTCGAGGTACCACTGTATTATCCAGCCATAGAAAGAAATAAGGTGCTGGATACAAGCCACAACATGGATAAAATAAAATTAAAAAAAAACACTAAATGAAAGAAGCTAGTTACAAAACACCACATAATGTATGATTATATTTATTTGAAACTAGAGGCCCGGTGCATGGATTTGTGCACAGGTGGGGTCCCTCGGCCTGGCTGATGATTAGAGCCGATTGGGGCCATCTCACACAGTCCCAATTGGGGCCAGGCAGGGGGAGGGAACGCAGGAGGTTGGCTGACCAGCTGGGGAGAGGAACTAAGGGAGGTTGGCCAGCGGTAGGAGGTTGGCTGTGGGAGCACACTGACCACCAGGGGGCAACTCCTGCATTGAGAATCTTCCCCCTGGTGGTCAGTGCATGTCATAGCGACTGGTTGTAACGGTTGTGTAGGCTTTTATATATATAGATGTCTATAGTAAGGAAATCTATAGATGCCAAAAGTAGATTGTTTTTTGCTTAAGACTGTGGGTAGGAGTGGTGAGGATACTACGTATGGGTCTCTTTCTATGGTGTTGAAAATGTTCTAAAATTGATTGTAGTGATGGTTGTACAATTCTGCAAATGTTTTAAAAATCATTTAACCGTGTGCTTTAAAAGAGTGATTTACATGGTGTGAAAGTGATAACTCAATAAACCTCTTATAATAAAGCAGCAAAATGGCCATAAACAAGTATGGTTCAGAAAATGGCCACATCCTTTTTCCATAGAAAAAGCTTCAAGTACCAACAATATAAAAAATGTACCTGTTCTTAAGAGGTGAACCACACGGTAGAGTGCCTATGAATAGCAGCTCTGAGTCAGGTATCATAATTCAAGGTGAAGGGAGATCAGATTTTTCACTCTTTTGTCTTATTTGAGGTTTTTTATTTCAGGACCAATTTTACAATTAGCATCTATGTTATAAGCTTCTCTAAGCTATAAGAGTATTTTCTGCAAATGAACTCAGAATACAATTTTTGCTACTGATCTTTGATTTAGTTTTGTTCATACTCTGATTATGAATCTACATGTCACAGTCAAACATCCAAGCTTGTGGATTTACATGAACTTCCTATTCTGAGAGATGTCTAAACTGCTTATATAAAAGAAACTATTGGTCTCTTAAACACAAATATGGTGACAATTTATTTCCCTTAAGGTAGAAAGGGATCGTGAAAGTGCTCCCTTATTTGTAGGGCTATTAAATGTCAGGAACTTTACAAGAAATATTATTTTATTTTAAAAAATATTTTTATTGATTTCAGAGAGAAGTGAAGAGGGAGAGAGAGATAGAAACATCAATGATGAGAGAGAATCATTGATCGGCTGCCTTCTGCACACCCTTTACTGGGGACTGAGCCCACAACCGGGGCATGTGCCCTTGACTGGAATTGAACCCAGGACCCTTCAGTCCACAGACCGAGGCTCTATCCACTGAGTCAAACCAGCTAGGGCTACAAGAAATATTCTTAATCCAGAAAATAGTCCTGTAACACAGGCATCAACAGCTTCAGTTCACAGATAAGTCAGGTGAAGAATAGATAAGAACTCCCCTACCAAGAAGAAAACAGAGCTAAGAAGTGACTTGTGATTTGAATTTGGTTCTGTCACACTCCTAATGGCCAGCATATGTAAAAAAGTTAAAAAACTTGAAAATAACTTATATATATATATATATATATATATATATATATATATTTTTTTTTTTTAGATTTTTTAATATATTTTATTGATTTTTTACAGAGAGGAAGGGAGAGAGATAGAAAGTCAGAAACATTGATGAGAGAGAGACATTGATCAGCCGCCTCTTGCACGCCCCACAGTGGAGATGTGCCCGCAAGCAAGGTACATGCCCCTGACCGGAATCGAACCCGGGACCTTTCAGTCCACAAGCCGACGCTCTATCCACTGAGCCCAATCGGTCTTGGCCTATTTCTTCATAATGTCAACTTATTACTCTTAAAGAATTCATATTTAATATCTGCAACAAGCCTGAAGACATCATAAATAAAGCATCTTTCCCAAGTACCCACATCAGCTTCCACACTTAGCAAATAACAGGAGGGGAAATTACATTGTAGAAAAGCAGATAACTGTGTGCATAACCCTAAAAACCTCTGATGGGGAGGCAAAGTAGGATCTTGATAACTGGGTTAACCTAATCTCTTTATGCTTTACTGAAGCCTAAATGCTCTGATACCCAGCACATGGTATAATGGAATAAAACTCACGCCCCTGTGCCTCGTCCATAATGTTACCTCTGCTTGAAACACCTTTTACACTTCTTTACCTGATGAAGGCCTCCAAATTATTCACGTATTGGTGGATAGCAACTCCTCCACCAGGAAGATTTCCCTGATTTCCACATAGAGATGGGCCTGCCCTCTCTGATCCTACAACCATATATCCTCAAACCCGTATAGCTCTCACCAAGCTGTATAATCTTTAATTATTTAACGATGTCACCTACTTGCTTATTAATCTCATTCCTCCATATTGAAAACATATGGCCCACAATAGAAGGTCAGTAAATATTTATTAAAAAAGAAGGAAGGGAAGAAAGTAGTGAACATACCGTCCCATCAGCTCCCTTTGCTGACATCATTGTGACCCATAACTGGAACGAATACTTCATTTGCTTTAGTTTGACATGTTGAACTGAGGCTCCTAGAGTATTTTCCAGGTGATCCACGACCTTAGACAACGAGATAAGACAACAGACAAACATGTTTAGGAAAAAGAGATATCACTGGAGAGTGGTGTGAGCAAGATGGCTGACAAGAAAGTGCTAGGCCCTCGTTTCTTTTATTTTAATCTCTTTTTATTGATTTTTATTTAGTTATTTCGTTAGTTTAAAATATATTTTTACTGATTTCAGAGAAGGGAGAAGGAGAGAGAGATAGAAACATCAATGATGAGAGAGAATCATTGTCTGGCTGCCTCCTACATGCTCCCTCCCTATTGGGGATTGAATCTGCAACCCGGGCATGTGCCCTTGACCAGAATCGAACCTGGGACCCTTCAGTCCACAGGCTGATGTCCTATCCACTGAGCAAAACTGGCTAGGGCTGTTTTTAGAGAGAGAAACATCAAAGAGAGAGGAACACCACCACCACCATCACACCCTGTCACCCTCATCATTGATCCGCTGCCTCCTGTACACCCCCTACTGGGGATCGAGCCCAGAACTCAGGCACGTGCCCCGACCAGGAACGGAACTGGCGATCTCTTGGTTCCTGGATTGATGCCCAACCTCTGAACCACACTGGCCGGGCTAGGCACTCGCTTCTTCATGGCAACACCAAATACAGACCAAGACCAAAGGAGCTCTGTGCGGCCTCTGAAAACCAGTGAAGAAACTTCAGCAATAAAACAAATGACCGAAGACTAAAAGCTACGAAATCTCGTGGTAACTTTGCTCATTTCCGTCCCATCGCTTTCCTGGTTCAGGGCAGACAGACTGGGAGGAAACCACCCAACTACTAACTTCTACCTTAGGAAGGAGTGGAAAGAGGAGTGGCATTAGCTTGTAGAGTTCTGGTTAGCATAGCGGCGGCCTGGGGGCACTGGTTTATGTCTTGCCTGACAGGAGCACTGATGGGAATAGAGGCATAGTTTGTACCCTGTTTTCCCAAAAGTAAGACATCCTCCGAAAATAAGACCTCCTTCCAGTTTTGCCTCTCGCTGTCATATAAGGCATCCTCCCTGATAATAAGGCCTCCTCCGAACATAAGGCCTCCCAGGAATAGAAGGTTCCCGAAGCTACCGTCAGGCGTCTGACTCCTGATTTAAAGAGACCTCGCCCTGCCTGAACGGCTCCAGCTGCGCTGCGGCCCATCAGTGAGCTGGTTTGGGATGACAACGACTACCATCCCTTATACAGGTAATAAATTTCCTTTTTTTGTTGTTGTTGTTCAACAATCAATGTGTACCGTCTTCTTCTTCATGGAAAAATAAGACATCCCCCGAAAATAAGACCTAGCGCATCTTTAGGAGCAAACATTAATATAAGACACTGTCTTATTTTCGAGGAAACAGGGCATATCAGGTTGGAAGCTATCAAAAGCAGTGGGTGGGGGTGTGGCATAAAAGAGCTGCAGGGTTACCACAGACCTGTGGGTGTCTGGGTGTAAGATACTACAGGCAGAGCGATAATATAAACCAACTAAGGGCTTGACAAGAAGCAAGGATGAGACATTTAGGGAAATTAAGACATTAAAAAGTAATACATCGATTGTTGAACAATAAAAAAGGAAATTTTAGACGTTGTCATCACAAACCAGCTCACTGATGGGCACAGCGCAGCCGGAGCTGTTCAGGCAGGGCGAGGTCTCTTTAAATCAGGGGTCAGACGCCTGATGGTAGCTTCGGGGGCCTTCTATGCCGGGGAGGCATTATGTTCGGGGGAGGCCTTATTAACTGGATTTTAAAAACGTACAAGCCCCCAAAAGGCCCACCTCCACAAGTTTTTTTTTTTATATTTTATTGATTTTTTACAGAGAGGAAGGGAGAGAAACAGAGAGTCAGAAATATTGATCAGCTGCCTCCTGCACACCCCTACTGGCGATATGCCCGCAACCAAGGTACATGCCCTTGACGGGAATCGAACCTGGGACCTTTCAGTCCGCAGGCCGACGCTCTATCCACTGAGCCAAACCGGTTTCGGAATCTCTCCACAAGTTTTGAGAGAACAGGTACATGTGACACCACCAATGGGAACAAATAAAGCTCCAGCAAGTGACCTAAAGAAATGGAGACCAATACAATAAACCGTCAGACAATCCACCAGAATCCTTTTAAGGAAGTTTTATGAACTACAAGAAAGCACCAAACAGACAACTAAACAAAATTAGGAAAATAATACATGAACAAAATGAGAAGTTCAACAAAGAAACAGCAACAATGAAAAACCCACACGTTCAACATTACAAAAATTGAACTAAGAAATTCAATAGAAAGTTTCAAAAGTAGACTTGGACATGTAGAAGACAGAATCAGTGACCTGAACATCAGAAATTACCCAGTTAGAGGAGCACGAAAAAAGCCGATGGGAATTATGGGGCACAATGAAAATAAGTTTCATATTGTGAGAATTCTAGAAGGAGAAGATAAATATAAAGGGATAGAAAGTATATTTAAAGCAATAATGACAGAAAAATTCCTAATCTTGGGGAAAGAAATGAACATTCATACTTACGAAGCCCTAAAGATGACAAATAGGTTGAATACAAATAGGGTTACACCAAGATGGATTATAATTAAGTTGTTAAAAGTAATATGCTAACTGAAATAAATCAGAGAAAGACAAGTATCACATGATCTAACTCATATGTGGAATCTAATGAACAAAACAGATTCAGAGATACAGAAGCATGGAACAGACCATCAAATCTCAGAGGGAAGGCAGGGGAGGATGGGTGGGTGGGAAGAAATCAACAAAAGAACTTGTATGCATACATGCATAACCCATGAACACAGACAATAGGATGGTGAAAGCCTAGGGGGTGAGGGGGATGGGCTAGAAGGGGTCAATGCGGGGGGGGGGCATATGTAATACTTAACAACAATAAATACTTTTTAAAATCAATAAATATAACCTTGAAGGATTTTTTTTTTAAAGTGTTGCCTACCCCAATTTTTTTTAAAATCAGTGTTGGATATAATATCGAATGCCAACTGGGATTGAAAAATAATTAAAATAAAAATAAGTGTTGGAAAAAAGTTAAAGAGAAAGAAATGTAAGATTAGCAAAAGCAAAGAGAGACATTAGATACAAGGGAAGTCCCATAAGGCTATGGGTGGATTTTTCAACAGCAACTTTTCAAGCCAGGAGAGAATGGACTGCCATGGTGGGCTTAGTATATTAAAGCGATCTTTTTAACTTTTACTTAATTTTTATTTTTAATATATTTTTATTGATCTCAGAGAGGAAGATGAGGAGATAGAAACATCAATGATGAGAATCACTGATCAGCTGCCTCTTATACAGCCGCTATTGAGGATCAAGCCTGCAACCCAGACATGTGCCCTGAGCAGAATTGAACCTGGGACCTTGCAGTCCTAGGCCGACGCTCTATCCACTGAGCCAAACCAGCTAGGGCTAAAGCGATCTTTTATAGCACACAAGTTTATAAATGTCTTCCTTTAGGTTTCACAGATATGTTTCAACTAATTTGTAAGTGTTGTAAAATCATTTTTTATTAGTTGTTTCTGGTAATATCAGGATGATTCTGATTTAGGGATTACATGACTTTAATCCAGACACTTGTTAACCTTACTGTGAGAATTTTACATAAATTTTCTTGATGTTAGCGATATAAAGTTACATGTTTTCCAAATAACGATCTGTACTATTTTTAATAGTGCCATGTTCATTTACTGTCATTTTTTTAAAAGTATTTTTAAAATTTGACAGTGTTCTTTGAATGAGCTTTTGCTTTTAAAATGACAAATCTGTTTCATTATTATAGAAGTATTTAAAGAATAAAAAGCAGATTAGAATTGTTGCATATGCAATGTGATCTCAATTATATAAAATTAGAGGCCCAGTGCATGAAATTCGTGCACAGTGGGGGGAGGTTGTCCCTCAGCCCAGCCTGCACCCTCTCCAATCTGGGATCCCTCTCACAATCCAGGACTGCTGGCTCCCAATTGCTCGCTTGCTTGCCTTCCTGATTGCCCCTAACTGCTTCTGCCTGCCAGCCTGATCAATCCCTAACCACTCCACTGACAGCCTGATTGATACCTAACTGCTCCCCTGCCAGCCTGTTTGCTCTGAACTTCCCTCCCTTACAGGCCTGGTCACCCCTAACTGCCTTCCCCTGCAGGCCTGATCACCCCTAACTTCCCTCACCTGCAGGCCTAGTCCCCCCCAACTTCTCTCCCCTGCAGGCCTGGGTTCCCCCAACTGTCCTTCCCTGCAGGTCCAGTCACCCTCAACTTCCCTCCTCTGCCAGCCTGGTCACCCCCAACTGCCCTCCCATGCAGGCTTGATTGCCCCCAACTACCCTCCCTTGCCCAACTGCCCTCCTCTGCTGGCGATCTTGTGGTGGCCATCTTGTGTACACATGGGGGCAGGATCTTTGATCACATGGGGGCAGCCATCTTGTATGTTGGAGTGATGGTCAATCTGCATATTACTCTTTTATTAGATAAGATAGAGGCCTAGTGCATGGGTGAGGGCCAGCTGGTTTGCCCTGAAGAGTGACCCAGATCAGGGTGGTGGTTCGCTTAGGGCATGGGGTGGCCTGGGCGAGGGGCCTGTGGTGGTTTGTAGGCTGCCCACACACCCTGGCAACCCAAGGGGAGGCCCTGGTATCTGGGATTTTTGATCTTCTACAATTAAAACTTTGTAGCCTGGAGTGGAGCCAAGCTTCCTGCTTGCTCTGTGGTGGCAGCCATTTCTGTTGGGATTTATTTATCTTCTATAATTGAAACTCTGTCGTCTTGAGAAGAGGCCTGGGCCCACCAGAGTGTGTGAAAAGCTTGGCTTCCTCCATCACCAGGGAAACCCAAGCCTCTCTTCTGCTCAGTGGCCGTAGCCATCTTAGTTGGGATTAATTTGCATACTCACTCCTGATTGGCTTGTGGGCATGGCTTGTGGGTTAATTTGCATATTATTCTTTTATTAGATAGGATTTACATCTACACATAAGCATATAAGAAAAACTGGACAGATTTAATAAAATAGTAATAGCAGGTATCTCTGAGCAATTTCGTTCTTTGCTGTATTACACTTTATTTTTAAATGTTCCTTTTTATTAAAAAAACAAGTAAAACAAAAAATAGCTATAAAAATCACACCAAAAGTTACTTAGTACAACTACTGTGATCATCTTAATTCTGTATTCTGACACAGAAATATCTGGCAGACAGTAAAGGAATAGGCTGAGAATGGCATCTATCGGCCTAAATCTGAATTCCATTAAAGAGGTTCTATTTATAATTACCTTTTTCTGAGCCTGAATGAGTTCTCGGTCCACTTTGGACATTAAAAATGAGCCACCATCATGTTCCATCCAGTAAAATTTCAAGCCCTTTACATGTACCTTTTCATCCAGTTTCAATCTGTGGAAGAATAAAAAGAAACTGGTATGAACAAATTACTTATATATATATATATCCTCACTAGTCCAATCCTAACAACTGAGTATTTGCTTTAGTGGGGTTTCCCCCCACCCCTAGAATTTTGTGCCAGAAATCGTGATAAGCCTTTAGAATTCATACTTTCAATTAAGAATATTACTCTGTTTACATGAGAAAGGACAGTATAGAATGGTCAAGACTGAAGATGGAGTAAAAAGTGAGAGATTATTGTAACCTATACAACAATTATAACCATGGTGATAGAAATGTAATGATGTGGGAAATAATTATGAGATGGAGATTGCTTAGAGCAGTGGTCCACAAACTCATTAGTCAAGAGAGCCAAATATCAACAGTACAACAATTAAAATTTCTTTTGAGAGCCACATTTTTTAAACTTAAACTTCTTCTAACGCCACTTCTTCAAAATAGACTCGCCCAGGCCGTGGTATTTTGTGGAAGAGCCACACTCAAGAGGCCAAAGAGCTGCATGTGGCTCACGAGCCACAGTTTGCCGACCACGGGCTTAGACATAGGAGTAATAGAGATGGGGAAGCAGGCTTTTGTGGCTGGGTTGATTATAATACAGTCACTGGAACTGGGGAAGAACAGAAGTAGCCAATCATTTTGGTGGGGTTTGGACGGAGAAAGAAAATCCCTTTTAGACACACTGACTTCTAAGTCCTTGGCTTGCCCAGGATGCTGGTTAATATCCACTCCTGTAGCTGAGGTGAAAAGAAGCAACTGGAGATGTGTATCTGTCAACCCTCAATGTGCGGGAGAAAACTGAAGTAGCAGGTGTGAATGGAGTCTTCCTGGGAGATTGGGGAAAGAGAGAAGGATGAATTGAGCCAAGACCCTCTAGGACAGGGGTCACCAACCTTTCGGACCTCACGGATCACAAGTGGTTGGCGACCGCTGCTCTAGGGTACCAGTATTTTAAAGATGAACCACCAAGAGAGATAAAAAGGAATAGGCATAGATGTAGGAGCTATATCAGAAGAGAGTGAATCACAAGATCCTAAGGTAGAGATTGTTTCGAGAAGGAAGGAAGAGTCAAAAGAGGTCACCAGTTATGAGATCAGAGAACGTGACAAAAGAAATTATAGCAGTGGCTAGGTGAAAACCAGTCTGTAGTTCAGATATGCTTAACCAGTAATGGGAAAAAGACCTGAGAGAATAACTGGAACATGCGATCCGGAGCATGGGTCCAAGTCTTTAATACCAAAGCGGAAAGAGAGACATTGAATCTACTCTGAAGGGGAAATGAGAAATTAATGGCTGGGGAACTGGAAAGTTTGATGCAAGGAACTGAGGAAAGTTCCACAGATTGTATTTTCTTGGTAAAGTGGAAAGTGGGACCATTTCTTGCTGCTGTGCAAAGGGTAACAAAGAGCTATGAAGGGAAACAGAGAGATTTCTAGGCTGTATCCGTGTCCCAATAAATGTTTGGAAAACATGGGTGGTGACCGATAGAAGTACCAGAAAGGCTTAAAGTGGGATGTCTACCCTGTTTCCCTGAAAGTAAGACATCCCTCGAAAATAAGACCTACTTCAGGTTTGCCTCTCGCTGTCATATAAGGCATTCCCCCAAAAATAAGACCTCCCCGATAATAAGGCTTCCCCAGAATAGAAGGCCCCCAAAGCTACCGTCAGGCGTCTGACTCCTGATTTAAAGAGACCTCGCCCTGCCTGAACAGCTCCGGCTGCGCTGCGGCCCATCAGTGAGCTGGTTTGTGATGACAACGACTACTGTCCCATAGACAGGTCATAA
>PVJN01066398.1:0-10011 GCA_004026805.1 Lasiurus borealis
CAGTTGCATATTGAAAAGTATATGTAATAACCATACAATTGTACTGGAATTATTTGTCACACATTAGCTTGTAGAAACGTATAAATATGTGAATAATGTGAATTTAAAATTGATTTTAGAATGGAAAGGAGAAGGAGAAAGGGAGGGAGGGAAGAAGAGGAAAGAAGAAGAGGGAGAAAGAGAGGAAGTGGGAGGGAAGGAGGGAGGGAGGGAGGGAGGGGGAGGGAGAGAGAGAGAGAGAGAGAGAGAGAGAGAGAGAGAGAGAGAGATCAATGATGAGAGAGAATCACCAATCGGCTCCTGCACAGTTCCTCTTGCCTTCTGCATGCCCCCCCCCTACTCCACCCCCTCCGCACTGGGGATCGAACCCAAAACTGAAGTATATGCCCTGACCAGAAATTGAACTGTGACTTCCTGATTCATAGGTTGCATTTTCAACCATGAGCCGTGCCACCTCAACTTCCACTGAGCCATGCTCCAGCTGGGCTATTTTTTTTTAATTTGCACAATTATCAATCCCCAAGAGCTCCAAGAAACAAAGCATTGCATACAGACGTTTTCTGTGATAAACACATGCACATCTACCAGAGTATGTATGATGACTTAAAGAAAAAAGAGAAGACATAACCCTTATTCTCAAAAGTTTACAGATAAGCAAAAATGACACAAGCAGAAAATGCAGAAATAGACTTTTGAATTTTGACATTCTGACTTTCTGAATTCTGACTCTACCACTTATTTGCACTTTGACATTGGGTGTGCTATATCATCTCAGTAAGTCTCAATTTCTCAGGTGAGAATGAAGACAGTAATACCCACTCTGCATGATTGGTATGGGATTTAGAGAAAAAGCAGATGAAGCATATAGTACAATGCTTAACAACAGTCAAACACTCAAAAACACTCTATTGTTCAGACAAGGGGAGGAGAGATTTCGTTTCCCTACCAATGTTGGCTTTTTTTGGCCTCAAGAATCATCTCTAACTCTTGAATGATGTTTTAGAGATATTAAATTAATACATCTAAAAACGGGACATCTGGTAGAACCCCTAGTTTCAATGGATGTCCCTGGTTCTCTTAAGTCCCATATGGTCTCTATAAGCAATTAGTTAATGCTGTCTGTGCTGGGCAATTAATTCTTCATGTCTATAATCATCTCTAGAAAAGCAGAATTCAGGGTCAGCTTTTGCTAATAAGCCCCATTTTCAGTCACCCACACAGGCAGGGAATTGCCCTTTGATTTGAATTTCTAGGCAAAAGAATTGTTTCCTCCCATTCCAGTTGCTCCATCCCTGAGAAACGCTGTGGAAATGCTTGGCCAAATACCAGAACAATTCTCCTCATGTTTAGAGTTCTCCAGCTCCATTTCCCCTGTGCTAGTTAAGGTGTGGCTTTTACACCTTTTAGAATAGTTTTGAGGCTTTGGCTTGTGTTCACGTTTAAAGGGCAAAATGAGTTCACTTGCTCTGACTCTAGGCTGAGGTTCTCAAAATGTGGTCTATGAAGTAGCATCAAAGCCTCACCTAGGAGCTTATTAGAAACAGAATCTCTGGATACTACGCCCGGAATCTACCGAACCCAAATCTGCATTTGAACAAGATCCATGGGTGACTTGTGTAGACATGTTGAGAAGCCCAGGTCTATCAATTGACTTCCTTTAGGTCAAGGAGCCTTCAACCTAGTCCAGCCTAGTGATTTGGACACTACACTGGGATTTGGTATGAATTTCTACATGCTTAAAATAATAGATAGTATTCATTTATGTAGCATTACCATCCTTCTCTGCACTTACAATTCCCTCTAGGATGACTTCGTAA
This sequence comes from Lasiurus borealis, assembly GCA_004026805.1. Taxonomy (NCBI): domain Eukaryota; kingdom Metazoa; phylum Chordata; class Mammalia; order Chiroptera; family Vespertilionidae; genus Lasiurus; species Lasiurus borealis. The sequence continues at coordinate 1,818 of PVJN01066398.1, forward strand.
GAGGCTGTCTTGGTGAGCTGGGGCCAGCTGATATAGGCTCCAGAGAGCCAGTTTTTTTACATCCCTTTCCTGCATATCCCTTGACATGTTGGTGGCAGGAAACTGGCCACAGTGGAAGTATTTATGCCCCCAAAATAGGAAAATGCTACAAATCAGAACATTCTTTGCCCTCTCCCCCAACCCCATACTATCTTATAGCACACCATATATACCTAGCATAATTCAAGGATGCTCTCTCCCTGGCATAATACAATCACCCAAGCACCTCAATCCATTGTCACTTTCAGCACACTCCAATTCTCTGAGCACAAAATTAGGTGCATTTCTTTTTATTCTCTCTTCAGTAGAAATGGAGAACCATGGGTTATGGGGACATTCTCTCATTAAAATGCGATAGCTCAATAATTTTAATCAACATAAAAATGATCTGGGGTACATGATAAATGTGCTTCGTCATGGCTTTACTCCCTGCATTTTTATTTAGAATGGTAATCACACCTGGAATTCTGCATTTTAACAATGTATGCCAAGTAATTTTAATGCAAGTAGACTTTAGACCACACCTTGAAAATCATTCAGTCCTGAGGCACAGCCCCAGGGAAGCCACTCCCTGCATTCACCAGAGGTTCTAAGCCTTCCCATCTTATCACTCTCACCTCCATTGCCCCATATCACCCTCAAATAAAAGAAACTCTTTTAATCAAATACCTCAACTCTGAGTTCTGTTGTGTATCACCAGATTGCAAAGCTTACAGTGGCCACCTGATCAGACAGCAATGAATGGTTAAGTAATGTTTTCAAAACCCCTGGATTCACCTTGGAAAAAGCAAGAACCCACCAGAAAGCCAGAGGTTCCAAGCTTTCCAAGGATGCCACCTCCAGCTGAAATCAGCAGTGTGTTCTCTGGGCCTTCAGCTCAGGTCTCCCAGGCACAGCATTATTCTTACTGATTTTGGAAATTATGTGTTCCCTAATAATAACCCGGGAAAATAACACAAAAATAGATTAACAGAGAGAAGAAGTGACTTGCCACGGTCCCTTCGAAGGAGTTGGTGACTGAGTAAGCTCAGCTGTTATTAGCTGACAGAATTAGATTTAGTCTACTGAGCCTCCCTGAATAAAAATCAGAGAATTTTCCACTAAAATACATATTACTTCTGAAAACGTCAAGTTGGTCTGACAATGCTGGGCCTACTTTCCTATGTGGCAACCGTCCGGAGCTGGGTGGTGGGGGCCATTCCTGGAAGAGATACGAGGCCCTTGTTCCCCTACTGGCCTTTCTGCATTCACTTAGACTCGGAGTCTGCAAGCTCTCTGAGGCTTCACTTACCTCCCTGGATCTTGGTCCCTTCCTTCCGGTGCCTTGCAGGACAATCACAGTGTAATGCCCTTGGAAACTCTTCTTGATCTCTATCACAAACTGGCCTAGGCTCTGTTGACTAATGCATTTGCCGACCACTGGCCTAGGCCAATCTATGCTTTACAATTATTGGATTCATTTTAGAATAACTATGAAAAGTAGAGATAAATGGAGTCTGCAACAGAACTCAAGCTTTCACTTGTGCTTGAATTGCCTGGATTCCTGTTTAAATACTGATTTTGATTCAGTGGGTCTGGAGTGGACACAATTCTATATATTTCTACAAAATTGCAGGTAATGCCTGTGATGTTAGTTACACGTACGTCACGCATACCTTTGAGTAGCAAAGGTCTAAGTTTCTGCCCCTAAACTTTGCTCCTGGGTCCTTTGGAAAAAGGCCTCAAGCCAAAGTCTGCCACTCACAAATGTTTCCTAACAGAGCAGAAGAACAAAATAGTCACGCAACCTGCTCTATAAACTGGATGCAGTTCCAGATCTTTGCCCTCTTAACTGTTGTGACCATACCTTTGTACAAACCCAAGTGACAGTGCCCTGAAGCAGAGGTTCTGTTCATCTCAGAGGACGCGTCAGGCATCCTCTGAGTATCAGCTGCCAGACAAAGCACCGTTTTAGAGTTCACTGTGGGCACCACTGTGAGGAGGACCGACTACCGGGCTCCCTGAATTGTGATGCTCTTTTCAAGTATAGGAAAGGCTCCTATCATAGTGATAATATTTCTAGAATCCAGCAATTTCATCAATGTAAACTCATCTGTAACACTATACCACAATCTGAACCTCTGGTATCAATTGGAGACAAGGATACTGGATGCTGGTAGACTTCATCCCTGCAGGGAACAGTCCTGAGGTGTGTATCTCAATTGGGGCAATTAGCAACACTGACTGTGATCATACTGTCTTTGGTGATACATCTTAAGTTAAATTACAGACTCCATAACGTGCTCTTGACAAGAAATGGATGTGCAAACTGGACTTTGGCCCGAATCTGAAGGAAGAAATATTAATTAATTCTGCATGTGAGAGAGATCGATGTGAAGGAGGCAGGTAGGTTTTATCAGCCAAGGCTCTTGCATCCTTGATACACTCATTTCTTCACCTTAATTCTATCTGGACCCTTCTTCTCATGATGTGCTCACCACAAAATTTCTCCTATCACCCTTTGAGAAACACGTAGAAAAAAAGCACAAGCGTCTAAAGGCCACCAAAGCCAGTGGGTTTCCAACCTTAGTCATTTGCAGACCTAACAGTACTCTACAGTGCACACACGAAATTCATGTAAGAAAGATGAAGCTGACACACCACCTCCTCCCACTCTCCCTGTCCCTTCATACCTTTGTCCTCAGATATGCTCCCAAAGGATTCTGTTTAATGACACTAACCTGATCCGAAGACATTCTTCCATCAGCCACTTTGCAGGAATTGTAGTTGTTGAAGGGATAAGCAATTTTGTCCACGTTCAGGTAGTCAGATGGGGCAGAATCCCAACTCTCCATCTCTGTGGGTCAAGTTACGGACACAGGCTTGAAGGGCGAGAGGTGAGGGTTCGGACCTTCTCCCGAGGCCAATGAAGCTCGTTAGAACCCAGTGGGATAACACGAGTCAGATTCCCATCCTGGTTGGCCATCTCCATACCCCACCCAGCTAACTGGCTCGGTCCTTTATCTCCAGGTAAAGGCTCAGTTTGTTTTCTTTTCTGGGTTTCAGATCTCTCTCCTCAGTTCCAGATGAAAGCTTCTCACTGCGGTCCCTGGTGTCACCTGAAAATCAAAATAAGGACTTGTCACTCTTAGTGATGCCACCCAGCACTTTAAAACATACTGCCAGTGTGTGGCATCACTTATGTGTGGAATCTTAAGAAAAAGCCAAAGTCACAGAAACAGGAGTTGGGGAAAGAGAGAAAGAGGCTGGTAAAAGCATACAAGCTGCCAAAACCGGTTTGGCTCAGTGGATAGAGCATCGGCCTCTGGAGTGAAGGGTCCAAAGTTCGATTCCAGTCAAGGGTATGTACCTTGGTTGCGGGCACATCCCCACTAGGGGGTGTGTAGGAGGCAGCTGATTGATGTTTCTCTCTAATCTATTTCTGGCTCTCTGTCCCTCTCCCTTCCTCTCTGTAGAAAATCAATTATTTATACACACACACACACATATATATAGCATAGAAGCTTCCAGTTTTAAGATGAATAAGGTCTTATGGCAAAAAGAGCAGTGGTTGCAAGGGGTTAGTGTAGGAAAGAAATGAATAGAGGAAGCACAGAGGGTTTTCAGAAAAGTGGTAATACTCTGAATGATATTCTAATCGTGATACATGACATACATTTGTCCAATCCCATAGAATGTGTAACACCAAGTGTGAAAACGGTATAATGAGATGTCAATGTAGGTTATTGGTTATAATAAATGGTGGGGGGTGTTGATAATGGGGAAGGCTATGCATGTATGGAGGCAGGGTAGAGGATATATGAGAAATCTCTGCACCTTCATCTCAGGTTTGCTGTGAACCTGAACCTGCTCTAAAACCTTATTTTTTTAAAAAAATGAATAAAGTCTTAGGATCTAATGTATAAACACAGTGACTATAGTGGATCATACTATATCACATTATTAAAATTTCTTTAAAAAGTAGAACTAAAGTTTTTTTACTCCCATTCACTGCCCCCCCTCCCCCTTAAAAAAAAACACCAAAATCCTAAAAGGTAAATATGTGAAGTGATGGATATGTTATTAAACTAAATGATGGGACTCTTTTCACAGAGGTTTGGGGTGACCAAAGGCATTGTGAACAAGCAGTAATATTTTGAAAGGAACTTTTTCTTCCCCTGGGGCGTAGGTTGCAGCAGCAGGCCTAAAATATTCAGTAAACATGTTAACAGAGCCAGCTCCAGTCTCTTTTCTGTGTCTCTTTCTGCCTCAGTTCTGCTTTGCACAGCAGTTGCCCACAGTGTAGTACAGTTTGGGAGCAGGCTTTGGAGTCTGCGAGGCCTGTGTTCAAACACCAGTTCTGACAATACTATTTGCATTCCTCCAAAAACTGCTAAGAATCTCTCTTAGGAGCTAATATTGGATGAGCAGTTACTTTGGTTCTAGGTCAAGAACATATAGGCTTCAACTCTCTCAATCCTTGCAGTTCTCTGAGGTAAGTACGATAATTAAGGCTTTACAAGCTTCAGGAAACTGAGGCTTACAGAGTATAGGTAACTTGTCTGAGAGTATCCAAGCAGGGATCTGAACCAGAGCCCGAGCTCTTAACCAGTTCACTGTGCCATCACCCGCATCAATACTATGATTATAATTATCATTTGTGAAGCGACATGAAGGCCCTGATCCATGCATTCTGGCTATCCTTCCCTCCTCCACAGCTACACTTGCCTCTCTGGGACTCAGTTGCTCTACTTTGTTAAAAAAAAAAAAGCCAGGCTGTGACCCACTTGTATAACTAGCAAGGATCAAACCTATCACAAGCCAAGGATGACTGGGCCTTCATTCTGTAACCTTCTCTTCATAGGGAACATGGTGTGCTGTAATGCCTAAGACTTTCTCGGGGACTCTCACTGTCTCAGGGCCACGTTCTTAGAAAAAGTCTATCTCACCTGACCCCGCAATGTTCTCAAGTATTAAAGAAGGCTTTGTGGGCCAAAGTCAGAAGAATATTTATAAGTTAATAACATGTATGCTCCTACATCCCGTAGATTCTGTAATCACGATCCATCTTCTGATGGATTTGGTTTTCGCGACCTCTCTGAGCTTCTTTTGCAGGGCTCTGGGGACCCGTTCCCTCCAGCAGAGAAGTCCTCATTAACGACAGTGACACTTGCTTCACTCAGGTGATATACAGTAGCATGGTCCTTGCTGCACTATTTATCAGAGCCAAGATACGGAAACAACCCAAGTGCCCATCAATAGGAGAGTGGATAAAAAAAAAAAAAAGCTGTTGTACATTATTATTCAGCCATGAAAAAAGAATGAAATCTTATCATTTGCAACATCATGGATGGACATAGAGGGTATTATGCTAAGTGAAATTAGTCAGAGAAAGACAAATATCATATGATTGCACTGTATGTGGAGTCTAAAGAACAAAATAAATGAATAAACAAAATAGAAACAGACTCATAGATACAAAAAACAAACTGATGGTTGCCAGAGGGAAGGAAGGTTTGGGGACTGAGTGAAAAGGTAAAGGGAATAAGAAGTACAATTTGGTTGTTACAAAATAGTCACAGGGTTGTAAAATACAGCATAGTAACAGAACCAATAATATTATAATAACTACAGATGGAACCAGGTGGGTGCTGGATATATTGGGGGAACACTATGTAAAGTATGTGATTGTCTAACTACCATGCTGTATACCCGAAACTAATACAAAATAATATTAAATGCCAACTGTAATTGAAAAATAAAATTTAACTTAAAGTAGTCCGGTCACCCAGCTGCCTCCTGGGTAATTTCATCTCTTATATTCTTGTTGATCTTTCTGATACCACGATTACTACTGCTAACGATGGTTAACACTCAGTGAGGCACACATTCTCTGGCCATCTTCTGTTTAATGAGCAACTCCTTTCATCCTCACAAATATTCAGCAATCAAAGGAGAAGGAATGGCCATCCCAAGTCATGTGAGTTCTTCTCTCGCTGAGGTTCCTCAGCAATCTTTGGCTGCTGGTCTTGGCATTTGCCAGGTCCTTGGGAATTAGCAAGAGGGGGGGTGTGTGTCGGGGGGGCGGGTGCCAGGTTTTAGCAGCAGAAAAACGCAGAAAGCCATCTTCCTTGCTCCCTGTGGGAAGAGTCTGCCCAGCTGCCGCTCAGGGCCCACGTGTGGCTCTGGCACTGACAGCGGCAGCAGCTGTCTCTCACCAGACCTGCGTAAATCTGGCTGCTGCAGCACATTGCTGGCCTCCCTCCTATTGCACTGGAACCTTCTCTCCCTGGTGAGATGCCCTGGAGACTGAAATGCCCTTCTGTTCTGGAATGTCAGTCAACAAAGGGGCTGCTGAGACTTCCTGTCCTTCTCCCCAAAGGCGCTGTGAGAACCAGATGCATCTGGCCCTGGCTCAGAGAGGATGCCCCGAGCAGCCCTTAGGATGTGCTGGAGGTACTGATGGGGAGGGGGTGGCTTTGCAGAAGTCAACAGAGATGAGAAAAGGCACTAAGAAAAAGAGCTGTTTTCAGCCTTGCTCTTTAACCAGCTCTGTCATTTTCTAACGTGGGGATGAATTTTCAGGCTCCAGGGATAGAGAAGGGCTGTGTATCACCATCCAGTCAAACAGCCCTGAGGATTTAGTCCCGGGAGCTTTGCCTAATGAGGCTAGCAGATGACCCATCCTTTATGTTTACTCCCTCAAGACTTAGCACACGTTGCTGCCTTCCTGTCAGTAAAGGCAACTCTCACAGTTACATTATTTTTGCCACGGGAAGGGTCAAACATTTTTCAAAAGTGACATAAATTCACCTTTAGCTTTGTTCAAGGGGGATTGATTTTTCTTTCCTTAAATAAAAATGCTTTCCGTGATTTGGAAGTTTCTTAATCTCAGCAGTCTTCCAAGTCAAGCGGAGAGAGTTCACATGCTTGGTCACTGCATCCATAAAGCAAGGGGCAGCTCCTCCCAAGTGGCGGAGATGTGGGACTTTGGTGAAGGGAGTCTTATCCTGCTAACTCACACTGCAGAGCTGGGGCTGGTGGGCAGGCGGGCAGCTTTACTGGCGTGCTCTCTCAGAATCAAGGAGCAGCAGCCGATCCCAGCTCCTCAGATTTAAGTATCGCTTCTTTTGATCTTCCCTAGTCTCTTTGCTGGAGGTTGATACCTACAAACACTTCAATGTACCAGGGGAAGCTGCTATTCAAAGGAATCCTCCTAAACCCTTGAATACACTGAGAGATTTTTTTCCTGATGCCAGAAATCTCTCTATAATTTATTTGCTTTGTTAGTCTGAACTTAGTTCAATAAATCTTTGACATTTATAAGCAAAGAATCAAAGAATTTCTAAATATGAAAAGGTCATTATAACATATCCTTTGCACCTGCCCCAATACAATTCAGCAAAGTATAATTGAGTACGTTCAAGTGACACCTCCAGAAGCATTTTTTTTTTTTTACAGCAGCCCTTAGGATGTGCTGGAGGAACTAGAGGGTAATTTCATCTATTATTCCACTTTTTAATTTATCCCAAATTTTCATATTCTGGATAAGAACTGCTCATCAATTGCATAGACCTATTCAATATCTTTTTAAAAATTTTATCAATCACCTTTATTTTTAATTAATTTTTTATTTTTATCAAAGCAATACATAAACATTGTTGAAAAAAAAAGGAAATAGCAGTACTGTTTTCCAATAGCAAACACTTTTTAATTTTCTTTGGCTATTTCTTCTAAAATATACTTCCACAGCCCTAGCCAGTTTTGCTCAGTGGATAGAGCATGGACCAGTGGCCTAAAGGGTCCCAGGTCAATTCTGGTCAAGGGCACATTTCCAGGTTGCGGGCTCGATCCCCAGAGAGGAGTGTACAGGAGGCAGCCAATCAAAGATTCTCTCTCATCATTGATGTTTCTATCTTTCTCTTCCTTTCTCTAGGAGATTAATAAAAATATATTTTAAAATAAATAAAATATACTTTTATAATTTCATAATGTACTGATTCAAATTTTTCATATATCAGTTTGAGACACTGCCTACTTATACTCTTGTAAAGATTAGCTCCCTCCTCATGGACACTGATACACGCCTTTCCTTTAAAATATTTCTGTCCACATTTTTTTGGTTAAGTCATATTGTGCGTTTATATTTTATGACTACATAAATATTGTTCTTTGA
>PVJN01066399.1:0-10011 GCA_004026805.1 Lasiurus borealis
CTAGGACAAAAGGGAACTACTTCTCAGGGATGATATTTTTCTTATTTAAAGATATTCAAGTATATAATTATTTGCCATCTGTAAGTATCCTCCTAATAATTTCAACTTAATAGGAGTCCCTGCTTGGTTATATCACTAAGAATACGATGGAGAGTCGTGCCTGCCGTAATGACTCGACAGGTGATGGGAGGAGGGCAGCATTGGTCCCCTGTGAACATTCTTTATAACAGTGACACAGACATCTTCCTCACCTTCATCTCTGATGTAGACACATATACATATAACTGACTTGAGATTACTCAGAAGCAGAACAAATTTTATGTTCTGAATAATAGCTTCTCTCTTTTTTCTTTTTATTCTTGAACTTTTAAATTCATCATTTTCATAAAAAGATAGACTTTCAGGAAGCAAGCTTGAAAGTAACACAATAAAACTTTATGTTTTACTGTGCAAGAGATTGAGGGAAGTAACAAAATAAGACTTGGTACTTTTTTTCGGTACATTAGTCTCCCACGTTTGAAAGCAAGAAAATATGCCAGGGAGCAGGCCGACATGAGGAAGTAATACTTTACTTGCAGCAGAAAATGTGTCCCCAAATACAGTGTAGAACTGTACAGAGATAAGCTGAAATAAATGGTACTATGCTTCTCTGTATTCATTCTCTTTTGCTGCTCTGATAAATTACTATGAACTAATTGGCTTAAAACATCACAAATTTATCTTGTTTCTGGAGGTCAGAAGTCCCTGCACTAAAATCAAAGGGTTGGCAGGTCCATATTCCTTTCTGGAGGCTCCAGGGGAGAATATGCTTCCTTACATTTTCCAGTTTCTACAAGCTGCCTTGGTCATGGCCCATACCACCAGTGGAGTCCTCATTTTGTTGCACTCTGCATTTGACTTTTCTGCTTCCCTCTTTCATATTTGAGGGCCATGGTGGTAACACTGTGCTAAACTAGATAATCCAAAATAATCTCACTATCTAACAGCTGATTAGCAACCTTAATTCCATTGGCTACCTTCATTTCTTTTTGCCATAATATATTCACAGATTTGGGGGCTTTAAATGTAAACATCCATGGGGGGTGATTACTCTGCCTTTCACAGTCTTTCTTCTGGCCTGCAAAGATTCACATCCAGCCCACTTCCAAAATACACTTACCACCACTCAAGAGTCCCAAAAGTCCCAAACCTCACCAGCTTCACAGTCCCAGATCTCATTGGGTGAATTTGAATTGCCTTTAAATAGCAAGAACTTAACTTGTTTTCTAAAAGCCCTGCTAGTATTCGAGGGAAACCTTTCCTGATATTTGGATTTAGACTTTGGATATACCGAGCAGGTCTTCCATAGACTTTAATAGATCTGGTGTTTGCCCATGCACATACACACACACTCACACACATACACACACACATACATAGTCTCAACATACTTTCACATATATACACTCACACTCACAAACACAAGAAAAGAGGAGGGAAGGAAAGTAGGAGGAAGGAAGATATAAAAAGATAATAAACAACAATAAAGGATAACTTATAGTGACTGCATGTGCAGTGTTTGCCAGGCACTGTTCTAAAAGTTCATTCAAACCTAAGAATCAATTAGGTCCTATTATTGGTCTCAAGTCTTTTGTTAACCTGAGGAAGCTGAAGCATAGAGACATTATGTAACTCACCTAAGATCACCCATGTTATCATGTAGTTGGAAGATGTGAGGATTAGGCAATTGTGGCATATTGTGTGCAAAGAGGTAAAGGGTAGAATATGACAGTGGTAAGCAAATTCAATAGTCAACAGAGCAGCAACCACAGATCGTGAGCCACATGTGGCTCGCGAGCCACAGTTTGCTGACCACTGACCTAGCAGGTGAGTGATAAGCAGGGCCAAAAGCTTGTGTCCTGGGCTCAGATCCCAGAGCATGAGTTCCTGGTCATGGCTCAGAACTGTCATACTTGGTCTCCTGCTATCTATGTTCTACTGCAGTGATACATATACTGGTGCTATATAAGGTCAAGTTGATGAGGGCAGTAGCTTAAGCCCTGGGCTGCCACAGCAGATTACAGAGCATGGCATGAAAGCTCATCCTCACCTCTCATCTCTCAGGTTGCAAGGAATGCTATAAAGAAGAAACCACACAACCTTTCCCTCAGCAAACTTTCCTTTGAATACTCCCTTCACTTGCAGGGCTGTACTCTACATAGTGTCTTGGAATCTGACCAATTAATTATAGTGGAACTTCCCCTAAGGAGTGGATAAGCTGCTCTGGTGTCCAGAAATGGTAGTTTTGATTCTCCATCAGGTGGTGTGTTCTTTAGGGATGGGTGCCCCCGGGACAAGCTGAATTCAAGGCTTGAACATTTCTGATGAAGGAACTGGCAGGAAGTAGATATCAAGTGAGCCCCCAGGGTTAGAATAGGATGATTCTCATTCAACAGAAAGACTCAGAAGGGTTCAACAGAAAGGCAGGCTTACATCCTGCCTCAGTCTTTATGTAATCAGTTTCACCCTAGTTAGGATGGGCCGTCAGCTCTCCATAAGCAGCATTTTAGGACTGTGCCATAGCTTCGAGAACAGACTGTTTTGTCCTTTGTAATCTTTCATACCACGCTGGCCAAAAGCAAAGAACTGCTGGCACTTAGAGGTTAAAATCCAGGGAGGGGAAACATATGTAGCTTCTCTCCCTTGGTTATCCTAGCAGTGAATTAAGTTAGCAGTGCTGGGGAAGGGGCGGTACATATGTGGATGTTCTCTGCATTGCCTCTGGAGGGCAGAGTTATTGAACTCAAAGGCAAAAACTGATCATTTGGAAGTTTTAAAGAGTTTTACTCCAGTTAGACTCTTTGTCATAGGCTTCCAATCTCATTAGGACTACCTTACACTAGAACATTCTCTCCCAAACTTTGAATCAGCACCATACATTCTTCAGTGTGTTAGCCCTTACTGGTTGTCATACAAGTCTGCACTGGTCATGTATGTCTTTTGATGTCCTCAAACTCATTATATACATTGTTGTTTTATTTCCCCATTGAGCACATTATGGATGATGATCATATCTTACTTAAAATATGCCCTTCAGTACCTTGACCAATAATGAACTGATGCTAGGTTCTGATTCCTGGGTAATTGACTTTAGTAGACCTGAGCATTTCAGCAGTGATTCTCAGCCCTGATCATCCATGAGAGTTCTTAAAAAATCTATATTCATGCTCCAACACAGAACAATTAAATCAGAGTTTAGATCCAAAACTTTCTATTGCTTTAAGCCTCTCCAGAGGATCCTAATGCATAGTGAAGGTCAAGAATTTCCACACTCAATATAGGCAGTTTGTGGGAGGCACAGGGAAGTGTAGGAAAGCCTACCTGCTTGGCAGTTGCAAAAGAAATATGCAATTGGTTTTGTTTCTTCTTCTTAAGGCAATAAGAGGCTGGAGGAAAGAGGCCTCGTGCATGCCAGAGGGTCAACTATAGGCTGTGTCTGCAGGAATATTAGTATGTGGAAGTGGGTTTATTTATTTATTTATATATTTTTTAGGCCACACAATTTGCCTTTCCAAATGCTTTCTTATTTCCTCCTCTGTAACTCTTAGGGCTCCTGGTTCCCTCTGCCCTGTGTTTCCACTTCTAACAATCCCTCCAGCTGGTTCGTTCTTAGTACTCAAACTACACATCTGAACTTTTTGCTTTACTTTTTAACTTCTCAAAAGGCTCTCATCATGTCAGGTTTTTCAACAGCAACTTTTTGAAATTATTTCTTGAAATCCTATTTTTCATTTTGGCTTCATTGTACATTTCCTTCTACTAATACAGTTTTCATACTCAAATGTCTCACTTTGACAACTATGGATTGGGTCTGAAACATAGGCTTTATCTTTAAAACTTCCTTTCTTTCCTATTCCTATTAATGGTACCAATATTTTGTTGCATCCATGCAAAAACACACACAAAAAAAGCCAAACTAAAATAGCTCCAAGAACAAACAAAATAAAATTGAGTCATAATTGCCTTCCAATGATTATGTAACAATAAACTGTAAATTTTTCCTTTCTTCTGCACTCTCACTGCTTCTTTCTTAGTCTGAACCTGCCAGGATTCTTACTGCTCTCTAGTGTCTCTCCTTTTTGTGTCTCCCTCCTTATGCTATTGAACACTACTCAACTGACCTCATTCAGACATTGACCCTTATTAGTCTACACAGTTGGGGAGGGGAAGGATCAAAGGCAACTTCAAACGTAATGGGTAATCTTCTGTGTCTTCAGTTGGATGGAAAGTATAATGGCTCTTTATTCTGTAAACTACACATTTGTTATATATGCTATTTTGTGTATTGTTACTGTTAACTAAAATGAATTATAGTCATGTTTTTAAAAATGTCTAAACTATGTCTAATTGCATTCTAGAGTCTCAACTTGAAATATCAAAGTTGTCCATCAGCTCATTGCAAATAAACTATCCACGTGTTTCCCATCGCTGGCCTTAGTCACCTTCCCTTCAGTCATGTTGATTCCTTCAAGATCCTTCCCTTCCTTCCTCTGTTTTCCCTCCTTAACCTTATTCTCACTGTGTTTTTATCTGAGAAATAATTTTTCTCCTTCAGTTCAAGATTTACACTTTTCATCTTTTACAGCACTCTCTCTTCTTCTTGCCTGGAGCTCCTGTTGGCCTTTACAAATATCCACCTCTGTGTTTGTGTAATACTAGGTTATAGTCTGCTTTACCTATTTTGTTTGTTTTTCAGTGTTTCATTAACTTTCCTCAACTGAAATATATAATCCTAAATGGTTGACCATGAATCTTTTGCTACTTTGTTTCAAATATGTTGGAAGATGCCATGTTTGTTTGGTTTAATAATGCCTTATTGAAATTATCCAAAGAATGTCACTGTAAATGTAAAGCAAGACAGAAAATATTGAAGGACAGGTATGATTTTTAGTGCCTAAAACAATGACCTTTGAAAATGACTCTAAAGCTCTACCAAATGCAGTAATCATGTAGGCAAAATCACCTTTTGGAACGTTTTGCTCAGAATAACTGGTGCTAATGTGATTATAGCACAGTTTATGAAGACAGGCGAAAATGGCATTTGGCACAAGTTTAATCTATTCTCTGCTTACCATCAAATCAATTTTCTTCCATTTTAAATTTCCATTTTTAGGTTCATTTTCATCAGCTTTTTTTTGATAAATGTGGCACGTGGCTTGATTTCTGAGTTGTGTACTTTTTTAAAAGATCATTTTCATCTAGGGACATGGCTGAAAAGAGTCCTGGAAAAGGAATGCATTCTCTCCTGCCTATAGTTTTCTATCTAGCAGGCAGCTTTTAATAAAGGCAGGAGCTTTTAACTTATTTAAAGCTGGAAGTTAATATACAAATGGTCCACAGTTTTAAATGTTTATTTTAATGCTTGTTATTTTTTAAAAAAAATCCCTGATTATTTAAGATGAGAATTATCACTGTGCCTCAAATACTCACCATTTATTCATTTAAATTTACACACTTATGTTAAAATCCATTATTTTCATCAGAGATACAATTAAATCATTTAAGTATTGAAATACATTTTAATACTAAGGTTTATTTACTTTCACTATCCTTTGACTGAGATTGTAGGAATTTGTTAGAATGTTCTCTTTGTTATATGGAACACGCACACACATATTATTTATTAAAAAAAATTGTTAAAGAATATGTCAGCTTCCTAAGCACTCCCTCAAAAACAGAGCATTGTGTAGGCAAATTTGGGTTACATTTTTATTAATCCTTTAAGCAGAAACTATTTCAGAACACATAAAAGCTAAAAAACTTGTCCAATAAATTGTCCAAACCTAACAAAATTTTAACACTGAAATTTAGAAAAGACAGTACTGTATAAGAAAGAAAAGTAAATTGCAGTGGGTTAAATGTTTATGTTCCCTTAAAATTTGTGTTGAAATCCTAGCCCCCAAGGTAATACTATCAGGAGGTGATTAGGCCATGAAGTTGGGTCTTTAATAGGATTAGTGCTCTTATGAAACAGACCACAGATTGCTCCTATGCCTCCTATCATGTGGAATTACAGCAAAACCATCTAAGAAACAGGATGTCCCTCTCACTTGACACCGAGTCTGCCAGCACCTTCATCTAGGATTTCCCATATTCCAGAACTACTGTTTGTAGGCCACCCAGTCTTTGGTATTTGGTTTAGCAGCCCAAATGGACTAAGAAAAAAAAAAAAAGAGAGAGAAATCTGAGACCATGTCCACAAATGGAATGGTTAATATTTTTAAACACATACTGTTCACTAGGCACTGTGATAAATCTTTCCAGAGGTATAGCGATATTAAGTAATTTGTTAGGAATTGCCCAATTATTTAGTAGTAAACCTGTACGTAAAACCCAGAAAAATCTGAAATCAGAATCCACATGCAGCTAATGAAATATGTTGGCTTCTTGGATACAAAATTCCTAACTAAAATGTGGTGAAAAATAGAATCCATAAGAATACAAAAGAGCAAAGCAAAATAACAAAGTAAATTATTTCTAGGAATAAAAAGGTGATATTACATAATTATTAAATTAGTTTTTATAATCTCAGGCATTTTAATACCTTTACAGTAATAAAGAATAGCTAATTCAAATGGACAGCTTCATATTTAATAGAACATACAAGGCACAGTCCAATCAAGGTTAAGAGTATCTTTACTATGCCCTAACCATTTTGACTCAGTGGATAGAGCATCGGCCTACAGACTCAAGGGTCACAGGTTCTATTCTGGCCAAGGGCATATACCTTGATTGCGGGCGCATCCCTAGTAGGGGCTGTGCAGGAGGCAGCTGATTGATGTTTCTCTCTCGTCCATGTTTCTCACTCTCCCTCTCCCTTTCTCTCTGTAAAAAGTCAATAAAAATATATATTTTTAAAAAGAGTGTTGTTACTAGTATTCAACATTATTCAGGAAGTTGCAAATGTAATAACATCACAAAAATAAAAGAAGTAGAAATAGTGGAAAGCAATAGGTAATTATGACTTATTTGCAGTGGATAAGATGCAATAGGAAATGCTTATGTAGGTCTAGATTCAGATTGATTGAAGTTATTCTCCAGAAATTCCCTCTCTAAAGTGTCTATTGGTTGGTAGCCTAATTTGTCCACATTTAAAGCCTTAATGGCTTCATCTCTAAAATGAGGATGATAATAGTACTCATTTTGTGAGTTTGGGGGATTAAATAAAATAAATAACATTTATTTTAGCATAAAACCCATCTTCAAGTAAGTGTTCAATAATTGTCAGCCTATTATTAGTAAGTGCAATAATACAGGGGTGGGCAAAAGTAGATATATAATAATATATATTTATGGAAAAATATATAGGAAGAAAATCTGTTTTGTGTACTCAAACCTAAAATCTACATTTGCCCATTCCTGTAATAAAGCTTGAGAGTAAAAATGAAACTTAAGTTTAGTAAATAAATGTAGAAAATACTCTTTCAATATCTATCACTAGGTTTGTTTTCTTTGCAAAATTCTCTCTAGTACTGCTGTCTAGGGCAGCTTTCTGTAGTCATGTAAATGGTTCTCACTCTCTAATATAATAACCACTAATCATGTATGGCCTCTGAGAACATGAAATGGAGTAGTGTGACTGAGGAGCTGAATTTTTAATTTTATTAAATTTCAAAGACAACATGTGGCTAGTGGCCACCATATTGAAAATCAAAGCCCTAAAAGATCTCATTAATTCACATGGCTGCATTGGCTGTTGTTCTGCTGACGATTCCCAAGTTAATTCGCCGGCCCACACCCTATTCTGAGCATCATGTAGCACATGTGTCCTTTTGCCTGTTCCTCACATACCCCTGCTAAAATATAAAGAACTCTCTTCACTGTGAAAGAGATTTGCCTCCCAATATTCATCCTCTCCTTCAGTGACATGAACCCGCGTTTTAGGAGTAAACATTTCTGCAGGATTCCTTGCAGCTCATGGGCTCTCTTTTTCCCTAACCTGCTGCCTAGAATTGATGGCCAGTTTGAAGCTGGAGGTATAGATGGGCAATTGGAAGTAGCCATGGCAGCATGGGGCTACCTCCTTCTTGATGTGAGAATGTAACACATTTGTTTCTTGTTTAAGACTACTATTTGGGGTTTCTTTGAAGTAAATATCTGAATCAAATCCCATCCTAAGACAAATTACAAAGCCAACATTATGAAAACATTCAGGAGGTTAAAAATTGAGTGAATGAAAAGCCATATAAAATAACAATAATGGTCTTCATCATCATACTAATGTTTGATCAATGCCTTACCTGGCAAATCAAGTAAATTCTAAGTAAATATTTGTTTATCTTAGTAACAACAAATACCAATTGAATCAATGAGTGAAATAAGAAAGATAGAGATAAGTTATTCATTCAATATATATCCACACTACCTGAAATGCCAGATAATATTCTCTACTCTGCAGAATGAAGATGAAACAAAATAAAACAAGCACATAGAACAAAAAACAGAATTAAGGTCCAGTACCTCAATATATTTGTTTTTCACTGATGATTTACAAATGTTGATTAGAAGAAATAGCTGAGATAAACTTTCAATTTAGAAACATCTTTCTCTGAAAGCTAAACAAAAAATTAAGTCATACTGTTCCACTCCTGCAATATTTTCATATAACTTTAATACAAATGAACTCTAAAAATGAGTATGGACAGAATCAACTAGATTGGACAAGCTTATTGCAAATATGGTAGAGTGTCAACAACAACTTTAAAAAGAGGGTAAAGAAATATCTTCAATGCTACCAAACATTTATTAGGATAAGGTAATTAATTAAATGCCAAGCACAAATCTAAATGTTTTATACATATTTAATGCTTTAGCACTGAAGCACTTATTATATATCACTTTTATCTTACAGATGTGGTAGGCCAGATCTACAGAGTTAGGGAGCATAGCCAGGCTCAGCTCAGACACATAGTAAGTAGTAAAGCTGGATTTCAAACCCAGGCACTTTTGCTCCAGAACTGGTGTTCCTAACCCATTACACTGTATTGAAGAACAAAACACTTGCTGCTTCCATGTTACTTATGTTCCCAGCACAAAGTGGACTCTGCCATCACATGGAATAATACTCATCACAGGGAAATATTTCTCTAGATTCAGAAAGGCACTGCTATCAGAATTTCAAGGGGTGCATATACAATTTGAGAACCACTTCATTCCTCTCCTTCTCAATGCTGAAACATCACTACTGTATGAAAATCATAATAGGGAACATCAAATTTATATAAAAATTTACCTCTATGTATTTTAAACATGTTTCTTATTTATCCTTTATTCTCCTGGCATCACAGGGTAATTTGTTCAGAACTTATATGATGATAAAATTGCCTTCTTGTTGCTTTTTATATAATGACATTGTACCTTGTGCTTTTAAAGGGAGTGAAATTAGAATAAATGCTGAAATTAGGTATGACTAATAGTAGTGAGGATCAAATGTCTATTAAATGAGTAAGTGAATGAAGTTGAAATAATAATTCACTTATACACATGCAGAACATTTTGATAAAAAATGAATGTTTTTGCACAAAAGTAATTAAAGTCTGTCCAAATATAGTTAATTTTAGCTTAAAAGTCATAATCTTCAATTATGGTGATGATGACTTATCTATTTGTTCTTCATAGCATTTCCTTAAGTAGGACCAAAGTTTGTGATTTCAGTTATCAAGATGGAATGTGATATAAGATCCCAAAACAAATATAGATAGGCCTGCACATGAGTGAATTATGTCCCCAAATGCATTAATTTGAAAGCTTACTATTTAGGACACAGAAAAACTTTGTGATTGACAGAATATCAATATACAGGTGACAATGACCCCAAACTACTGTACCAAAGCCCACAGGACCCACAGTTAATCAGGTTTCAGGTGCTTCCTTATTTGCCATCCATATAGCTGCTTTGGTCAACTGTCCTTGCAAACCTTTCTCTGATTTTTTAATTGGTTCTTTTCTTAATATTGCTGAGAAGTTTTGATA
>PVJN01066401.1:0-10011 GCA_004026805.1 Lasiurus borealis
TAGGTGGAATTTAATGAATAAATTGAACTACCCAGCGAAATAGAGACAGACGCAGAGAGAGAGCTGGCAGGCAGCTTTGGTGAGGAGAAGTGTTTGGGGGTGGAGTGGGGGGGCAGGGTAGAGGAATTGAGCAAAAAATAAAAAAGAGAGAGAGAGAGCTCATGGATATGGATAACAGAATGGTGATTTGGGGGGGGGGGGCTAGGCAGGTGGGTAGAGGTGGAAGAGGGCACAGAGGAGATAGATGGTGATGGGGAAAAAAGTTAAATGAAAAATAGATTAAAGAGAAACAAGAAACAGGCTCGCGGTGAAGGTGTTTGTATTCTGCTCTGATCTCTATCTCTTTATCATTGGAAGGCTGTTGGCTCTTGAAAACCTCTCTTCCTCTTGGAAAAAACGTGCATGCGTGCGCCCCTCCCGCCCGCCCCCCCAAGACAGTAAGAACCTTGCTCCTGGGAAGGTTCCCGCCCAGTCTGGGGAGCCAGGGCCTCACAGAGGCCACAAGGACCAGCCAGAGCAGGGGGAGGAGCCTCAGGGATGCTGAGCACCTCCTTCTCCCACGAACAGCTCCCACCCAGGTGGGATGAGATGAGTGGGTTCTGTGTGGGAAGGACCTGGTCAACCAGTGGGGAAGTTGACCTGGAGACTCCACCTCCCAACAGCGGGTGAGGGAGGAGAATCCACGACCCTCTCCACCACGATGGAAATGATCACCACTTGCCTCCGAGGAGGGAAGAGAGAAGGTGGGAACAGTCAGATCCAGACAGTCACACCGTGAGTGTCAATGGCTGCTTATGTGACTTTTGTTACATCATTAGTTCAAAGCACATTGAGAGAAATAAGTCTCCTGTGTCTGAAAACCAACGGGGACGATTTTTGTCATCCTTCTAATTTATCAAGATCTATATTTTTAAAATATATTTTTTTAAATTGAATTCAGAAAGGAAGGGAGAGGGAGAGATACAGAAACATCCATGATGAGAGAGAATCATTGATGGCCTCCCACTGGGGGTTGGGAAAAGGCAGGGGGAAGCCACGGTGTATGTGTAAACCCAGGCGCGCTGCCTGCTGGGCACGGTGTGCAGCTAGCTCCTCTCAGGCAGGGACCGGAGTGTCTAGAGCAGCGGTTCTAAACCTGTGGGTCGCGACCCCTTTAGGGGTCAAATGACCCTTTCACAGGGGTCATCTAAGACCATCGGAAAATGCAGATATTTACATCATGATGCATCACAGTAGCAACATTTCATGGTTGGGGGTCACCACCCCATGAGGAACTGCATGCAAGGGTCACGGCCTTAGGAAGGTTGAGAACCACTATCCTAGATCATAAGCCCTCAGCCATTGAGCCATGCCAGCCGAGTGAGAATTTGCTTTTCATTGGGCGTCGTCTGGTAGAACTTCTGTGGCTACTTCTGATGGGCAGCTTCTGTCAGAAACAATGCCGAGTTGGGAGGATGCTGCCTCACAGCAGTGAATCCTGGGCAATACCGCAAAGGGATGCACGTCTCCCATATATCCTGGTGAAGGCAGCGCCCATCGAGCCTTTGAAATAGAGCCAGGTTCACGCACGCCCCTCCCCCCCCCCGAGACTACCTGGAAGACAGTCCTATTGTCACAGGGCACTGAGAGAGGGGTGGGGGTGGGGGGAGAACAGATGGATAGGAGGGGAGATGGAAACTCTTTATCTTTAAAAGCGGAACTCCTAGGAATGACTTCTGCCAATTTGTTCTCTGGGAAGATGTAGGGAAGGTGCATTCTGCTCTCTACCTGTGGTGATACCCTGTTCACCTGGAAATGCTTCCCTATTTCCCAGGAGTCTTTGAGAAATGTCCTTGTTGCCGAAACCGGTGTGGCTCAGTGGATAGAGTATCGGCCTGCAGACTGAAAGGTCCCAGGTTTGATTCCAGTCAGGGGCATGTACCTTGGTTGCAGGCACATCCCCAGTGAGGGGCATGCAGGAGGCAGCTGATCAATGTCTCTCTCATCAACGTTTCTAACTCTCTATCCCTTTCCCTTCCTCTCTGTAAAAAATCACTAAAATATATTTTTAAAAAAAGAAAGAAAGAAAGAAACATCCTTGCTTCACACAATTAAGTTCCGATGAGTGTACCCAGATACTAAAAAAGTAAACGCAAATCAAATTACTGTCTATACCAACCGGTTCTAATACATCCCCTTACAACCGTCTCCCGCAATCAATGTGTTTGTGAACATTTTTCCTAAATCGAATTTCCGATAATCGATCACATTTCAAATGCACTCCCCGGTGTGATTCATTAAAGCCGCCTCCCGGCGTGAGTGGCACAGTGATTCACCCCTCCAGGACCTCACCATCTCTAACTGCAGTCCAACTCCAGTGACCAGAAATCCGTGGTCTGTGTCAGGAAGTTTCTGCTATTGAAAAGGACAATCTAGCTGGCAGATGAGCTGCAAAGTGTTTTGATTCAGAGCATCGGCAACCTCTAACCCAGCCCAATTTCTCTCGCACAACCCCGGCGCCGTCTGCTCAGAGCTCGGAGCGGTTTGTTTCTTCTGTAAGAAATCTCTGCCTTTTCTTGGCAGAACGTTCCTACTGATAATGGCTACATTTATTTCTGGTTTCGTGGAGATTTCATTGCATGGAACACCGAGCAAATGGCTTAACACATCTTTATATGATCTTAAATATGATACTTGCAGCCAAAGCACAAAAGCAGCGCAGAAAATTCCCCATCACAAGGTAGCCCAGGTCATTTCGTGGGATAAAGCAGAGGCAATTGGACAAATCCTACTTTCAAAAGGCTCACAAATCCCTCACTTAACCAGGGGAGAAACATGAAAACCAAGGAGAAGGAAAAAAAATCTCTTTTTCGCCAGCACACCAAAGTGAAATTTATTAAATGTGGGATTTAGACCTACAAAAACAAGATGCACCACCACCACCACCACCAATAACAAGAAAGCAAGAGTCCAGGAGGAAATCTCTTGCGTGGCTTTAAGTAAAATCCAATAGGATGAAGTGGGATTGTCCCAGGAGACAGCTAACCCCAGGGTTTACGTTTAAATACCAACCACAACCCGGATCCCTCGTTGGAAGAATTCTGCTTTGCGTGGAACACATGACCTGCATCGTGAAAATACCCATAGCATTACTCTGTCTTAAGCCTTCTTTCCCTTGATTTGAAGTTTCCTGTCCAGATTGAACTTTTGAGGAGGAAGTGCTATCAAAAGAAATGATTGGCTTAAATCCTCACTCAAGCATTCGAACCATTTTTTTTTTTTAATCACTCACCCCAGCTCTGGAAGAAAGAAATATAATGTGAGGCTACTCCATGTAGCTTAGCTACGTACATGAGCTGAACATAGCTGTCTCGGTTTATGTTACATTCAAATACCCTTGCCTGCAATAGAAGCATAACTTAGGATCCAATTGTTAATTCTGAGAAAATGTGTCTTTCCGATGGGATTCCCTGAACCCAAATAAATTCACTTTTTATTTTGGTAGCCTATGCTCTATATTCTAAGAGCTTATTACACATTTCATAGATCTATTTTTGTCTTCCTTCTAATTTATCAATCTCTAAATTTTTAAAATATGGAGTTGTTGTTTTTTTAATTGAATTCAGAAAGAAAGAGAACAGGAAAGAGAGAGAAACATCCACGATGAGAGAGAATCATTGATTGGTCGCCTCCTACTGGGGATTGAGCCCACAACCTGGACCAGTGACCAGACCAGTAATCCAGTTGTGACTTCCTGATTCATAGGTTGACACTCAAGCACTGAGCCATATCTCTATAAATTCTTCTTGACTTTCTCTGCATGGCTGTTATGACCCCACAAGAGAGGTAACTAGAATTCATTCTGAAGAGTCAGTGTTTTCCATGTCCTGAGGGTGAGGACATAGTCAGGTCACAGAAAAGGGTGGGGACGAGAGGTGGAAAGATACCTGAAACTCAGGAATTAGCTTCTCTCTCTCCCTTCTCCTCTGTGGGTAGCACTTGTGGAGAGAATATGAGCGGATCGAGGCCATCATCCCTCCTCAGACACAATCAAGTGACTCCTGGAAATCAACCTTTTATGTTCAAACCAACTGCAACCCCTGGTCCTAATGAAAAGAAAAGAAAAGGCCGCCAAATGCCAGGAAGGGAGGAGGCTGCCCAGGCTGTCTGCGTGAGGCCAGACTCAGCCCCCCTCCCAGGGCCACCGGGTGCAGGTCCCTGTCCCTCCCCCAGAGGGTGAGGCGACCACGTGGCCTCAGAGACCAACTGGCAGGCCACGTCCTAGAGTAATCCCATGCGTGCAGGACTTCCTGACATTTACAATAAAAAGAAGGGGTCGCCAGCTTGACCCACATTTCTGAACCTGGCATTTTGAGTAGCCGCCTTCTAAAAAAAAAAAAAATGCCGTGTGGGCAGGTGGCTGGCAAAGCCATGCCGGTCACTCCAACTGAGTGGCTGGCCGCGCCCGGCAGGCCTTCCCCGCCACAGACACGGGCGCTGTTTGTTTTCTGAGTGCAGCTTGGCGAGGGGAGGGCCTGTTTTACCTCAGGCCAGCGTGATCTGAAGGGACGCGTTACAAGCATGTGGAACGTGTATTCTGTTAGAGAACTCAGCCCCAACATGCGTGCATCTGACTCCTGAGGAACGTAACCGTATTTGTTCTCGGTAACTGTCATGTCATTTTGCTGCCTTAGCATCCACAGACGACGGGAGGCCGGTTACCATGGCAGCAGCGAGGGTGGACCCAGTGTCCCCTTGTCAGTCATCTCCCCGAACCGTGAAAGAGTGGAGACCCCACGTCTTCACACAGCGCTGGACTCTGGGTCCTGGGATGGGAGGGGCTCAGACCGGGGCCGGTTTCCATGGCAATGAGGGAGCAGCGCCCAGGCTTGTCACTCATCCCGGCAATGCTTGCCTTGGGAGCCTGCGCTGAGCATGTCTGCCCACATTCAGTTGCGGATTCAGGAGACGGGATGGCGAGGCTGCTATGGCAACCATGGTTTTTTTTGTCTTAGGGGAGATCCTAGAATAAAGTAACCTCGCTGCTCCCCCACCCCCCCCCCCCGCCCCGGAAATTTTAAGTAACGAGCAGCGGAGGCCAACACAAAGATGTGGTGGTAACAAACTCCCTTCTGCCACAACCGGACCAAGTCAGCCTGCCTCGTCTTCCCGAGGTGCTCGGAAGCGAGAAGGGAAGACACGTGGGAGGTTAGAACACGAAAAAGAACATCATATCATCACCTTTGATTTCTTTTTTTTTTTTTTTTAAGTATATAGAGAGTTAGAAACATCGATGAGAGAGAGACATCGATCAGCTGCTTCTTGCACGCACCCCACTGGGGATGTGCCCGCAACCAAGATACATGCCCTTGACTGTAATCGAACCTGGGACCTTTCGGTCCGCAGGCCGATGTTCTATCCACTGAGCCAAACCGGTTTTGGCACCTATGATTTCTTTTTAAAATAAGAATAGAGAAGAGATTGGCTCAGAGACATGTGGGTAAAGCAAGTACCCCCATATTCAAGGAACCCCTTTTATCAGTCTATGTTTTCGCTAATTTCATTGAAGTTCTCCCCACGCTTACAGCAGTAATTCATGTTCCCAGTCAATCCATGACCTTCTCCCCAGCACTGACCACATAGGGCAGTTGTCGGCAAACTCATCAGTCCACAGAGCCGAACATCAACAGGACAACCACTGAGATTTCTTTGGAGAGCCACATTTTTTAAAACTTCAACTTCTTCTAAGGCCACTTCTTCAAAATAGACTGTCCCAGGCCGTGGTATTTTGTGGAAGAGCCACCCTCCAGGAGCCCAAGAGCCACAGTTTGTGGACCACTGACTCAGGGGAACAGGGATGCAGAGAAATCAAAGAACCTTTGCGCTAACAACACCTCAGGAGACTTCATTTACTCCTCACTCCCCCCCCACCCCTGTCTTCATGGGCCCCAGGATGGATGCCAAGACAGAAGGAGCCAATAAGAATCCTAGAAAAGGCCACGACCGAGATGATCATCTTTCCCCAATGACGGCGCCACTTCTGGAATGTCAGGCCCCTGAGAACCGGGCGAGCATGGACACACCTTGATTTCCTAGAAAATTATGAAAAGCACGGAACGTTTAATGGAAACACTCGGAGCTGAACACTATTCGCATTTCGATTTTATGATTTCGTCTCAGTATTTCTCCTCTATGAGATTCTACACTGTGATGAGAATTATTAAACAGAATAACGTCCTCCAAAGTTGTGTTTTTTTTTTGTAGTGAAATTTATGTGGAATAATGCATGTCAGACACTTAATTCTTAAGTGCATTATTCCACATAAATTTCACTACAAAAAAAAAAAAAACTTTGGAGGACGTTATTATGTTTATTTTCAGAGGGACTGGAACTCCTTGGCTGAGTTACTTGAAATGAAATACTTCTACAGTGGAACCTCGAGATACGAGTTTAATTCCTTCCGTGACCTTGAGGCGTGGGAAACTATGAGACGCTCGAGTCGCGGTAAACTGGTGGGTCGTGTGCAGCCGGCCGATCCGGGCGATGACTCCTATCTCACATGTTGCTCGTATTTCAAAGCAAAAATCGCTCGCTCGACGGCTCGTATCTCAAAAATCTCGTATGTTAGGGCACTCGTATCTCGAGGTACCACTGTACTACCAAATTCTAGGATAGACTATTTTTATTTTTTTTAAATCCCAACCTCCCCACCAAGTCAGAATCACATTACATGGATTGCCTTATACCCTTTCGTGTGTCCCTGGGATGTGTGGGTTGACTCAGAAGTCGTCAGTTGCTAGACATTATTTTTAAGTGTCCATGTGGTTAACTTCTCACTTTATTCACCAACTTCGGCAACTATTTTACGTCTGTGCGGCGCTAATGCGTTCTTGCAACCTTAGGGCATCTTTAATGAGCGGCTGAATATTCTGGGTTGGCGTCCGTAACGGCTTATGGATGTGGACGGCCTGCGTTATTTTCTGAGGCTATTCTTTGGGGAGATGGAGAGAAGGACGCGTAACCTTTAGTTAGTCCTTTAATAGGGGGACGGAATGGAGGCAGCTGGGTTGATGGAGCCCGCACGGCAGAGGAGACATCTGGAGAAGAACCTGCGGTCCTGCCCGTGAGGGGAGACAGATGGCGCGCCCCATGGAAACGGGGAGTCAGCTCTAAAGGCAGGGACACGAGCCAAGGTGGATGTGCCCCCTGAATCGTCTCTGACGCCCAACACCGAGGGGAAGGAGGACGGACTGATAAGAAAACCGAGCGTTCCTTGGTCTTTTCCCTGGACCCTGGCCACTTTGCAGTGAGGGAAGTGGGCGGGCAGGGAGCGGCCACCCCCGTGCACGGGCACTGCCTGCAGGTGGGGGCACAGGAGACGTGGAGTTGACTCAGACACTGTCTCTCACACAAAAGAAAAGCATTTGCTATCCGGCTCTTCTGTTGGCCAACCCTTTCTTAGAGGCGAGGAACATTGATCAAGAGAAAGACCACCAAACTGGCCGGTGTGGCTCAGTGGCTGAGTATCGACCTATGAACCAGGAGGACACGGTTCGATTCCCAGTCAGGGCACATGCCCAGGTTGTGGGCTGGATCCCCAGTGTGGGGCGTGCAGGAGGCAGCTGATCCATGATTCTCTTTCAACATTGACCTCTCTCTCTCCCTTCCTCTCTGAAATCAATAAAAAATATATAGGAAAAAAGAAAAAGACGACAAAGGGTCCCCTAGATTTACCAGGGATGGGCTTTTGGAGCTTCTGTGGGAGCAGTTTTCAGTGAAATGGTTGCGCTAAAAACAAAGAAATTGACCAAAGGAAGGATGGGAAGCAAAGCAGCCAGGTCTTCAGGCTGACCGCCAGCTCCCCCTGCCACCTCCGCCCACCAATGAAACATATTCTCTCCACTCATGGATGAGGAAACAGGAATGCAGATATTTCACGCAACGTGGCCCCGAGTCACCCAGCACCAGGTCCGGGTGAGAATGAGCATCTAATTCTAGGTAATCAACAAGCATGTGCTTTCTGCTCAATCACATTTGCCCTTAGCATTTAAGCGTGAGAGTCCAGAGCGAGAGCCTCGCGGAATGGCCTGAGGTTCCAGAAATAGTGAACTTAGGAAGGAAAGCCTTCTTGCAGAACGAGGGCACCGTGAAAACTTCATCTGCTCTCCGTGCTCGTGGGCACAGCGAAGGAGGGAGGCCATATCATACCCACGCTCGGTGAATCCCAAATCATGCTCTCCGATGCCAAGGGCCCTTCTAACGGACAGAGCTGCCTACGCAGAGTAAGTTTGTGGTTTTTTTTTTAAGTATATTTTATTGATTTTTAACAGAGAGGAAGGGAGAGGGATAGAGAGTTAGAGACATCGATGAGAGAGAGACATCAATCAGCCGCATCCTGCATGCCCCCCACCGGAGATGTGCCCACAACCAACATCCATGCCCTTGACCAGAATTGAACCTGGGACCCTTCAGTCCGCAGGCCAACACTCTGTCCACTGAGCCACACAGGTCTTGGCCGCAGAGTAAGTTTTCATGGACATCACAGTTTCCTTACAACAGCATCCGTTCTAAAATCTCTCTCTCTCCCTTCCTTTCTGAAATCAATAAAAACATTTTTTTAAAAGAAAATAAATTAAGAAGCATGAAGGGAGCAATGAACAAAGGCCCACAGTAACAGCAAAGTGAAGGCATTTCTCCTGCAAGGAAGAGAGAGATCTGGTAGACCAGAGGCTCGCTGCCCTACACGCTCCACCCGAGAAACCTGTGCAGAAGGACGTACGCCAGAATTCATTCCTGTCCAGATCAATAGATGCGCGTTGCATGAGATGGATCGGTTTCATTTCCCCGTCAATGTTTAGGCCAACGACTGTAAGTAAGAGTGGCAGGTTGGAGGGAGAGCGTAGCTATAATGTAGGTCTCTGTTCCTTAGAAATGACTCTACAGCAGGGGGACTCTCTGGGGTGTCCACGTCATAGGAACACTTCAAGGGGCACATCAGGGTTCCAACCAGGGGTGCATCACCCATATTCACAGCCCCCTGGACCAGGGGTCGGCAAACTCATCCGTCCACAGAGCCAAATATCCATAGCACAACCATTGGAATTTCTTTGGAGAGCCACATGTTTTACATTTAAACTTCTTCTAACGCCACTTCTTCGACATTGACTGGCCCAGGCCATGGTATTTTGTGGAAGAGCCACACTCCAGGGGCCCAAGAGCCGCATGTGGCTCGAGAGCCGCGTTTTGCCGACCACGGCCCTGGACTAATTCCACCTGGAGGAGTGCTCTTTGCCACGTCATGAAATACAGTGGTACCTCGAGATACGAGTGCCCTAACATACGAGATTTTTGAGATACGAGCCGTCGAGTGAGCGATTTTTGCTTTGAAATATGAGCAACATTTGAGATAGGAGTAGTCGCACGGATCTGCCGGCTGCACACGACCCACCAGTTTGCCGAGACTCGAGCATCTCATAGTTTCCCATGCCTCAAGGTTATGGAACAAATTAAACTCGTATCTCGAGGTACCACTGTACAATCCTTACACCATCACCGTCGGCAAACTCTGCCTACAGTGGGTGCTGGGAAGGACATGAGTAATGTCCCCTCTCAGCCTCATCCTGTATCACGTGTCATAAAAAGGGGCCCGCTCCCCAACATGGCCTGGCACACGTGTGTGACCTCACCAACACCTCGGATCAGCAGCCCGGAGACGTGTCAACAGCACAATGAAGGCCTGACGGGGACACGCGGCCGATGTGCCGAGAGAGAGAGAGAAAGAGAGAGAGAGAGAGAAAGAGAGAGAGAAAGAGAGAGAGAGAGAAAGAGAGAGAGAGAGAGAGAGAGAGAGAGAGAGAGAGAGAGAGAAACACAATCGAGAAGTTCTTTGTCAGGCGAGCCACAGCTGCGTGTAGCTAATACCTAATTGCCCATCCGGAACGTATTATCCGCCCGGCAGAACAAAGGTGGGCAATTTGCTCTGATCTGCTGAAATGATTCACCAAATTACCGCATAAAAACACACTTAGCTC
>PVJN01066402.1:0-10020 GCA_004026805.1 Lasiurus borealis
TTAGGGTTTTAGGGCAAGGTGTCATGTTTAGGGCCGGAGTCGAGGATCAGGGTCAGAAATGGAAAAGGCGAATTTGCTTTACAAAAGGTGAATGTGACTGTATTTCAGCAGCATCCAAATTAGTCAACCTTTCCAGGTTCCTAGTAATTTCAAATATTGCTTCCTATTTTTTCAAGTTACTTCAGTGATTTTAGGCTATTATTACTGAATAGTTTTTTTCACTCCTAGTAAGTTAGTTGTGACTATATTGTTGTTTTATTTTTTTAAATATATTTTATTGACTTTTTACAGAGAGGAAGGGAGAGAGATAGAAAGTCAGAAACATCGATGAGAGAGAGAGACTTCGATCAGCCGCCTCCTGCACGCCCCACAGTGGAGATGTGCCTGCAAGCAAGGTACATGCCCCGGACCGGAATCGAACCTGGGACCTTTCAGTCCGCAGTCCAACTCTCTATCCACTGAGCCAAACCGGTCTCAGCCACATTGTTGTTCTTAACCAAAGGGTCTAGTTAACACTTTGTTGCTTAACACAGTCGTTTCGAAGTTTATTTTTGTAACTCACAGCTTTGCTCGATACCTATGCCTGTCTCAGCTTCAAAGATAATATAATCCTGTAGAAATGTGCTAAGAACAAGTATCCCTTATGTTTAGATTTATCAGAATGTAAACATAGAACAGACTAATATACTGGTTCTATAGTACAAACACTTTTCTTTTAAAAATATATATATTTTATTGATTTTTTTACAGAGAGGAAGGGAGAGGGATAGAGAGTTAGAAGCATTGATCAGCTACCTCCTGCACACCCCTGCTACCAGGATACATGCCCTTGACCGAAATTGAACCTGGGACCCATCAGTCCCCAGGCTAATGCTCTATCCACTGAGTGAAACTGGTTAGGGCAAACAAACACTTTTATTTTCATTTAAGCACATTAATGATTATACAGAGCGTGTCTATGGAACGATAGCACTTATTACACTAGACCTGAAAGGGTGCTCTCGCTGACAACCAAATCCTTGTCAAAAATCCATCCTCAGCTGCCGTCCTGTGGCCATTTAAGGAATCACACACGGTGCCTCTGTCCCTGGCAATGAAATTCCAGCTA
This sequence comes from Lasiurus borealis, assembly GCA_004026805.1. Taxonomy (NCBI): domain Eukaryota; kingdom Metazoa; phylum Chordata; class Mammalia; order Chiroptera; family Vespertilionidae; genus Lasiurus; species Lasiurus borealis. The sequence goes on from PVJN01066402.1 coordinate 1,109, forward strand.
AAGCCCTGTGAAAATTCTACCTAGAAATAAACCAAAAAAATCTGTCCACAAATAAACCACAGAAAAGCATTGAGGCTGGCCATGGAGGCAATCATTCCTTCGCTGTAATGCCTCAAGTCACGGTTGTGGGTTTTTCATGTCTTCCTGATCCAGCCCTGCAAAGGGAGGCATTGGCTCCTGCCCTTATATGGACCAGTGCAAAGGTGTGAAAAAGAGCACCACAATTGTGCACTTTTTAAAAATATATATTTTATTGATTTTTTACAGAGAGGAAGGGAGAGGGACAGAGAGTTAGAAATATCGATGATGAGAGAGACATCGGTCAGCTGCCTCCCGCACGCCCCCCACTGGGGATGTGCCCGTCACCAAGGTACATGCCCTTGACCGGAATCGAACCTGGGACCTTTCAGCCCGCAGGCCGACGCTCTATCCACTGAGCCACACCAGTTTCAGTGACGACTGCAGTTTGCATGTCGATATTAAACAGTTGTTTAGGGAAAGAAAGAGCCTCTCGTTGTCTGCATTTCTGCCTCATAGATTTCCATGCTGATGCCTGATGTTAGGAAGGGAAGGTTATATCCGAAAGGCCTGAGCTTTAGGCCTTCCAGCTGGGCACAGGAGCCTGCTGAGCACCCCCAGCTGTGCATGTGCTATGGCTGGTGGTTTTATTTTGAAAAATTCCGTAATCTTTTTTTAAAATATATATTTTATCTATTTTTTACTGAGAGGAAGGGAGAGGGACAGAGAGCTAGCTAGAAAAATCAATGAGAGAGAAACAGCAATCAGCCGCCTTCTGAACGCCCGCCCCACACTGGGGATGTGCCCGCAACCAAGGTACATGCCCCCGACTGGAGTCGAACCTGGGACCTTTCAGTCCGCAGGCCGACGCTCTATCCCCTGAGCCAAACAGGTGTCGGCGAAATTCTGTAATCTTTTAAGTGTGTGGCCCCTTTTGAAAATCTCACCCTGAGTCACCATTTCCTGAAACGTTTGCCTTCCAAATACCTAACTGCTTTTCGCATTCATCGTGATGTAAATGAAGGACACAGCATAGAAGGTTTAGTAAATTATCCCAAACCGTCCCTCAATTCTGTACACTGAGCAGGCTATCTCCTTACATCATGTGGATGCATATGCCTAGTAAAATAAGTGATGTTTGGCCAAGACCGGTTTGGCTCAGTGGATAGAGTGTCGGTCTGTGGACTGAAGGGTCCCAGGTTCGATTCCGGTTGGGGGCGTGTACCTTGCTTGCGGGCACATCTCCACTGTGGGGCGTGCAGGAGGCGGCTGATCGATGTCTCTCTCGCATCAATGTTTCTGACTTTCTATCCCTCTCTCTTCCGCTCTGTGAAAAATCAGTAATATATATTTTTAAAAAAAGAAGCTTAATTTGTTGGTCTTTTTAAGTATAGTGTTGATTTGTGTACATTATCACTTGATGCTGTAAGCAGTGAGCACCATTGAGATAGTGCTACTAGTGACTGTTTTTTGTTAAAATGGAAACTATTGTCAGCCACCCTGAGTGTCCATGAAGCTGTTGTCCTGTGCGTGTTTGTAGCACGTGGCATCCATAGGCATTCCCGTGAATTTGTTATTTTGAAAATTCGGATCGATGTGTGAATTTCTGTATCTCAAAGCTGAATGCGTCCTCGATGATGACGTTCGAGGAGTTTGTGAATGTCACAGGGCAATTCGCTAAGTGTGATCCGTAAAGTGAGGCAAGAGAAGGAAGTGTTGCCAAGACCAGTTTGGCTCAGTGGATAGAGCATCAGCTTGTGGAGTGAAAGGTCCCAGGTTTGATTCCGGTGGGGGGGGGGGGCTTGTATCTTGCTTGGGTGCACATCTCCACAGTGGGGCGTGCAGGAGGCTGCTGATCCATGTCTCTCTCTCATCGATGTTCCTGACTTTCTGTCTCTCTCCCTTCCTCTCTGTAAAAAAATCAATAAAATAAATTTTAAAAAAAGAGAAGGAAGTGTTTTGAAACATAAAGGTCCCCATGTTTTTTTTTCTTGCACTATTGTGTGAATATTAGAGTATAAAATGAGATTTATTTTAAAAACAAAACGTGCATTGGTATTGAAAATATGTTGATTGGAATGGAATGATGGAGGAGAGCAGAGCATTGTACACTTGCTAACTTCCCACACTGAAATCTGGTGCGAGAAATGGTGTCTCTGTCCGTGGTGCTGAAACTCAATTCTAACAATTTTATCTCTGTCCGTGGTGCTGAAACTTTATACGAACACCGTGTCTCTGTCCGTGGTGCTGAGAGGTCTGGCGTTGTAACGCCCTTTCCTGTATTGGCCCGCAGGTGTCGCCAAGGCCTCGCTGATAAGAAAGTTTGTGTGTGAGTGATGGAGTGATGGCGAGATTTGCGTGCGATCCATGATGCGAGGATACTGACCGGGCAGCGAGTTTAGATGCGGCTCTTTTTGGGGGTTACGGTGTGAGCACCCCCCAGGAGAGTGGTGCTAAGGCCAAAGGTGTATTAGTATTTGTCACGGCCCCTGTGGCAGGTGTTGTCCCTGTGCATTGTTTTGTGTCGGTGAAGGTGGCCCCTCCCCAAGTGTGCTGTAAGCCATCCGAGAGGGTTCTATTTTTTTTTTAATTGTGAGTTCCAATGGAAATGTGTGAGGCGTAAGAGGCTTCGTCCTAGTGTGCGCTTCATTGAGAACACGATGGCATTCCCATGTGAAGAATGTGAAGCTGTTTTTGCTAGAATGAGTGTTGTGGTTGGAAGGTGAGGTCCCTGAGCCAGCCATGTGAGGAGGCAATCTGTGTTTGCTGGTCCCACCCAGTGTGTTCCCATGTGTCCCCCTCATCCCCAGGCTGTACTTGGGGAGACACACGCATCCCCCCAGGTGTTTCAGCATGTGAGGTCAGTCCCTGTTATTTATGGGGTGTGTAGTGTATGGAAGCCTTGTCCAGTCAATCGGTCGCTCACATTGGTCATGCTGGCCTCCCCCTTTCCCAATTCCCCCTCCCCCAGGCTGTGGTTTGAACCCGAAGATTGAGTTCTGAGTTGGAGTCCGTTCCTAAGGCTTGGAAGTGCGTTAAGCAATTTGTATGAGGAGAAAGCTGATGGGGTGTTTTGCAGTCTGGAGAGTCGAGGATGTGTTTCCTGTATGGTTTTTAGGCCGGTTTTTCCTGAGTCAGCGAGGGAAGTGTTGGTCAGCATCACCCCCAACGGAAGAGACCTGAAGGCATCCTCAAAGATGATGTGAAAATTAAAAGCTTGAAATGCAAATGAGTTGCTACTGGGTAGCCATGTACTTCCATATGCAATCTTTCTCCTGAGTAGGAGACATTTGCATTTTAATGCGTGCCTCTTGTGGTTTTGCATCTGAGAGGACCTAGTTGTGAAGTATCCTGGCCACTTCATAGTTCCGTTTGTGCGGCCCCCTGAGGGCGCAGCCCCAGTTCCCTGTGTGGGATGCAAACTGTCCATTGTGATTGTGATCCCGTGAATGGATGAGTGTTAAGTCTTTTGCACCCTCCTAAGGCTTTTTTTTTCTTTGTCAGCCATCCCAGAGGTTTTTGTGCCTGGTTTTCTCCCAGTTTTTCATTGTGCATCTCGTTTTTTGAGTTCAAATGTTTAAAATAAAGCGTTCAAGCGCCATTGTGTAGAGCAGTGTCCCCATTCCTGGCTATTGTTGCGTGAGTGTTGTGTCATTGTCATCGTGGTGGAAACGCTAGGTGTTCGCGTGGATTTCTCAGGAGAGATGTTCCTTGAACCAGTTTTGCTGAAGAAGTGATGGCATGAGGTTGTCCTATGTCTGCTTTGCTATTTTTGAATGTATGTTTTGTACGTGTTTTGTAGGTCCTAGGTTTTTGTGGTGGGCTTCCGAGTCCTAGTCCCTTCGTCATCTTTGAGAATGTGGAAGTCTGATTGTGTGTCAAGTGGTATTGTGTCTTTGTGGTGTTGTGCCCAGAGTTCGGGGTCCCCAATAATCCACCACTAAGGAGCCTTTTCCGATGCAAAAGCAAAGAGTCTTTATTCAAACCCAGGTTTGGCTCTCAGCCTCTTTCTGGTGCAGCAGCCAGGTGAGAGAGCGAGCTGGGCGGGGTAGGATAATTAAGGGGCTTAGGAAAGTGATGAGGGTTACAGAGATTGGTTACTTGAATTAGGGTCTTTCTGTGGTTCAGCCTTATTAGGACCCTCGCTGTGTTCTGGAGCTTCATTGGTCCATTTTGGTGGGGGTCATGGAAGTTAAGACATTGCTGGCACACCTGTGGCCACTCCCAGAAAAGAGAGGGGGTTTAGGCAGGGGTCCCAGCCCTTATAGGACAAGATGGAGGGGAGTTCATTTCCTTTCAAACTCCATTGAGATAGTGCTACTATTGACTGTTTTGGGTAAAATGGACACTATTGTCAGCCATCCTGAGTGTTCATGAAGCTGTTGTCCTGTGCGTGTTTGTAGCACGTGGCATCCATAGGCATTCCCGAGAACTTGTCATTTTGTAAAATCGGATTGATGTGTGAATGTCTGTATTCCAAAGGTGAATGCGTCCTCGTTGATGAAGTTTGAGAAGTCTGTGAATGTCACAGGGCAGTTCGCTAAGTGTGATCCGTAAAGTGAGGCAAGAGAAGGAAGTGTTGCCAAGACTGGTTTGGCTCAGTGGATAGAGCATCAGCTTGTGGACTGAAAGGTCCCAGGTTCGATTCCGGTCCGGGGCGTGTACCTTGCTTGCGTGCACATCTCCACTGTGGGGCGTGCGGGAGGTGGCTGATCCACGTCTCTCTCTCATCGATGTTTCTGACTCTCTGTCTCTCTCCCTTCCTCTCTGTAAAAAAATCAATAAAATATATTTTTTTAAAAAAGAGAGAGAAGGAAGTGTTTTGAAACATAAAGGTTCGCATGTTTTATTTTCTTGCACTATTGTGTGAATATTAGAGTATAAAATGAGATTTATTTGAAAAAGAAAATGTGCATTAGTATTGAAAATATGTAGTTTTGGATGGAATGATGGAGGATAGCAGAGCATTGTGCACTTGCTAACTTCCCACTCTGAAATTTGGTGCGAGAAATGGTGTCTCTGTCCGTGGTGCTGAAACCCAAATGCGCTCAAATTTGTCTCTGTCCGTGGTGCTGAAACTTTATGCGAACACCGTGTCTTTGTCCGTGATGCTGAGAGGCCTGGCGTTGCAACGCCCTTTCCCGTATTCGCCAGCAGGTGTCGCCAAAAGCCTCGCTGATAAGAAAGTTTGTGTGTGATTGTTTGATGGTGAAATTTGCGTGCGATCCATGATGCGAGGATACTGACCGGGCAGCGAGTTTAGATGCGGCTGTTTCCGGGGGTTAAGGTGTGAGCGCCCCCCCCCCCAGGAGAGTGGTGCTAAGGCCAAAGGTGTTTTAGTATTTGTCACGTCCCGTGTGGCAGGTGTTGACCCCGTGCCTTGTTTTGTGTCGGTGAAGGTGGTCCCTCCCCAAGTGTTGTGTCAGCGATCTGAGAAGGTTCCAAAATTTTAAAAATATATTCTATTGATTTTTTTTACAGAGAGGAAGGGGGAGAGATAGAAAGTCAGAAACATCGATGAGAGAGAGACATCCATCAGCCGCCTCCTGCACGTCCCCTCCCACTGGGGATGTGCCCGAAACCAATGTACATGCCCTTGACCAGAATCGAACCTGGGACTCTTCAATCCGCAGGCCGACGCCCTATCCACTGAGCCAAACCGGTTTCAGCTATCTTTTTATTTTTTTAATATATTTTATTGATTTTTTACAGAGAGGAAGAGCGAGAGATAGAAAATCAGAAACATCGATGAGAGAGAGACATCGATCAGCCGCCTCCTGCACACCCCACAGTGGAGATGTGCCCCCAAGCAAGGCACATGCTCCCGACCGGAATCGAACCCGGGACCTTTCAGTCCACAGGCCCACGCTCTATCCACTGAGTCAAACCGGTTTCAGCTATCTTTTTTTTTTTTATAAATATATTTTATTGATTTTTTACAGAGAGGAAGAGCGAGAGATAGAAAGTCAGAAACATTGATGAGAGAGACATCGATCAGCCGCCTCCTGCACACCCCACAGTGGAGATGTGCCCGCAAGCAAGGTACATGCTCCCTTGACAGGAATCGAATCTGGGACCTTTCAGTCCACAGGCCAACGCTTTATCCACTGAGTCAAACCGGTCTCGGCCGGTTTCGGTATCTTATAAATTTTTCACAGAGAGGAAGGGAGAGGGGTAGAGAGCTTGAAACATCGACGAGAGAGAAGCATTGAGTAGCTGCCTCCTGCACACCTCCTATTGGAGATCTGCTCGCAACCAAGATACCTGCCCTTGACCGGAATCGAACCTGGGACGACTCTTTAGTCCACAGGCCGACGATCTAGCCACTGAGCCAAACCGGCCTCGCCATTTTATTTTTTATTGTAAGTTCAATTTCAAATGGAAATGTGTGATGTGGAAGAGGCTTCGTCCTAGTGTGCGCTTCATTGAGAACACGATGGCATTCCCATGTGAAGAATGTGAAGCTGTTTTTGCTGGAATGAGTGTTGTGGTTGGGAGGTGAGGTCCCTGAGCCAGCCGTGTGAGGAGGCAAGCTACGTTTGCTGGTCCCACCTGCTGTAACCCAACGAGACACCCTCACTGGGACACAGAGTTTTAGAGATGGAAATTTGAGCTTTATTCCTGAGCAGGGACTGCAGGCAAGCTACGCAAAGGAGAACTGCGGTCCCGAGGTTTTGAAAATGGTTGTTTTAAAAACCCCTATCACAGGGGTGAGGAAGTAAGCGCCATTTACAGAAACAGATGGTTGCAGTTAGCGCAGTTACCTGGAGGAGTTATCCTAAGAGCAGTGGAAAACTTCAACAGAGACATTTGCTGGCTTGGTGGAATACTCTTGAACTTCTCTTCTCTTTAACAGAAACATTTACTGCATTTACTGGCTCTGGGGAATGTTTTATTATTTTACACTGTTCTGGGCAAGTTTGGCCCGGGGTCGGGGAGTTCAAGGTTATGCACACAGGGACGGTTTGGCTATGTCACAACACCACCCAGTGTCTCTCCATATGTCTTCCTGGTCCCCAGGTTCAGTTTCCACGTTGGAAGCTCACGCATTCATCCCCAGGTGTTTCAGCACTTTATGTAAGTTTGTGTTATGGGGTGTGTGGTGTATGTAAGCTTTGTCCAGTCAATCGGTCGGTCACATCGGTCATGCTGGCCTTCCCCATCTGCAATTCTCCCTCCCCCAGGCTGTGTTTTGAACCCGAGGACTGAGTGCTGAGTTGGAGTCATTCCCTGAAGGCTTGGAAGTGCGTTGAGCACTTTGTATGAGGAGAAAGCAGATGGGGTGTTTGCAGTCTGGAGCCTCGATGGATTGTGTTGTGCAGTAGCGGTTTGGTGTGTGTTTGTTGGTTGAGCAAGTTTTGGTTGTCATGGCTCAGTGAAACCTAAAGCAAGGGTTCAGAGGTGCCCCGCACTTTTTTTGCAGTTCTAGGTGATGTGGGGATGTAGGAGAGAGGCGTTTATGGGACAAAGGAGTCGGGTTTTTTTCTGCCAAGGGAAAGAGTTAAGAAGGTTATCTGAGAAGGTGCTTGTGGTTTCCCATGTCTTTATTTTTTACAGTGGTCCAGGTAGTTTGCATCGTAAGCTGTTAAGTATTGTCCAGGCAGGTGCGTGTGCTGCACAGCGGAAGCATTTGAGTGTTTGATGAAAATGTCGGCAAGACAGCTGAGTTTCTGTGAAGATGTCATTTTTTTTAGTGCATTTTTCATCGTCCATGTTTTATTTTTTTAAAATATAATTTATTGATTTTTTACAGAGAGGAAGGGAGAAAGTCAGAAACATCGATGAGAGAGAGACATTGCAGCTGCCTCCTGCATGCCTCACAGTGGAGATGTTTCTGCAAGCAAGGTACATGCTGTTGTAACCCAATGAGACAACCTCATTCGGACACAGAGTTTTAGAGATGGAAATTTGAGCTTTATTCCTGCGCAGGGACTGCAGTCAACCTACGCAGAGAACTGCACTCCCGAGGTTTTGTAAATGGCTGGTTTTATAGCCCTGTCGCAGGGATGAGCAAGCAAGCATTGTCTACAGAAGCGAATATTTGCAGTTAGCACAGCTGCCTGGAGGAGTTATCATAAGAGCAGTGCAAAATTTCAACAGAGACATTAACTGGCTCGGGGGAATGTTCTGAATGGTCTGTTACCTTCAACAGGGACATTTACTGGATCTGGGGAATGTTTTGTTATCTTACTCTTTTCCAGGCAAGTTTGGCCTGGGGTTGGGGAGTTAAAAGTTATGCACACAGGGGCTGTTTGTCCCTGTCACAACAGACACCTGATAAGGCCCAAGGGCATTTGTTAAATTATTTTCAGCTGAGTCTGAAGCGACAGGCAAAGCAGCGTGTATGATACACATGGTGCCAAGAAGGCCGATGTGTTTTCAGTGCTGACTGTTCCCTTTGCCCACGTGTCAGGTAGTGGGTCTTTGATATGTAAATGAGTGAAGCACTAGGAATGTTTGTGCCTACTCAAGAATGCGAATCATGTCCTTTGATCCTAATAACCCTTTGGTGACACTTTGTGGTATTTGGGGTTATCAAATCAACTGGTGTATCTGCTCTGAGTCCTTGTCCCTCCATCAGAGAGGACGGTGTACTTCCATTTTGTGTCTTCTCCATCTTTCTTTCTTTGTCCATCCCCATGTCCTGTACTCAGGAACTGGACCCGCTCTCTTTTCGTGCTGTACGTGGAAAGAGAGAAACATCTCCAGTCTGTGAGGTGACTGACTGGCAGTGAGACCAAGAAGCTTAGTTTGGTGGTGTTTTTAAGTAAAGTATAGTGTTGAGTTGTGTACGTTGTGAGTTGATGCTGTCAGCAGTGAGCACCATTGAGATAGTGCTACTATTGACTGGTTTTGTTAAAATGGAAACTGTTGTCAGCCACCCTGAGTGTCCA
>PVJN01066403.1:0-10017 GCA_004026805.1 Lasiurus borealis
ACCACTTTTAAATGACCCTCCACTCTTCTAGGTCCTAATCCTCCAGAAGAAGTCACAAATCCAAAGATACTGACTCTGAATAAGCCTTTCCGTCTGCAACAGAACAGCCTGTTTTTATTCTAAGGTTTGTCATTCCTGAAAAATGCTTTTCTCTCTAGTTATGTCTTAAGCTAGGCCAACATTGTCTACCAAGAAAGAACATATTTTTTTATACCAATTTTTAAATAGTTGCACTGTGACATCCACTGTCAGTGGGCATGTTTGTGGAATTAGAAGCATCATGCCTTATCTTTGTCATCACGCCCTCTCAGGAAGAATGGCACATATGCATGAGTAACATACTTTCTCACAAAGATTCCTCCTTATCTTGATTTCCACAGAAATATTGTTCTGGGAAGCACAGGTCTGCCCATAATGATTAATTTGTTGAGGGACGTGTTGGGTAGTCCAGCAACCATTTTTTCAACATATTTTTATTGATAGGTATGTACGATAGGAAAGATGGTATGTAAATACATAAGGGACTTTGATATATGGGTTTAATACTAGACACTTACAACAGAATGGGGAGACTGTCTTTCCTTAAAATGAGACCATCTCTTTGGTCCCTCATAGCTCTCAAGTGCACTGTGAAAACCTGCACTTACACAGCAGAGGCTCAGAAAGTGGGGAGTTCTTAGAGGGCAGGGTAGTCAGAGAAAGAGCATGTCCCTGAGGAGGTAAAGATTTAGAATTCCCATCATACCAGCAAGGTTCAAAGGAGTTACTATCCTTGCCTGGCACAGTGACACACACACAAACACACATACGCACACACATACACAGTATTTTCTTAACTAAATTGAAAAGATATGTGAACTCCATCCAGAAAGATTACTAAGATGGTGGCTGATTGGATGAGAAACAAATTTCTTTGGATGGACCTGTGGTGAGGACTGTCAGTATAACACAGAGTTAGTTGTATGGTACTTCCCTGTTTGCAAAGCACTGCTCATGTGGAGTGGGGGCAACATCTCCCATCCGGAGGCACTGAGGTTGGGAGCATGCCATTGTGAGGAGTCTTCACAAGGACCCCAAGGAAATAGCACCTCCCCACCTCCCAATCCCCCGCCTGGCTTTTGCACACCTTGAGAAATAAAACAAGAGGAAAGGGAATCAAACCATTCACTTCTCCTCCCCCCACCCCCATGAATTGTGAGATTTTAGCTATTGTATGAAACTGAATGGTCCTGCTAAGTGTGTCCAGAATTCTGTATAGGACTGGGCAGGCCTCCCCTGTGGGCTGGAAGAGTGTAGCTCTGGAGAAGTGGCCCAAGAAAGCTGTTCCCTGCAGGCAGTTCTCTTCCTGCAGAGTGAGGGGCAGACGGGGCTCTTCAGGACCAGCCATGGAATGGAGCTGATGTATTTTACACCCTAGAATTAAGCTCTGAGGTGGCATGGATCATAAAACTTCAGAAAACTAGAGGATGTGATCTCAGAGATCAGCTACTGACCAGCCCTCATTTTACTTATGCAGAAATGGAGACCTCAGGTCACTTAATCCTCATCTGAGTGATCTGAAACTTTCATATGAAATTTGTGTGGCAGATACTATTAATATTGTTAAAAAAAAACAAAACAAGACAACAAGTGGAGTTACTTCTGCTAAATCCAACATTGCCAAACTGAGATTTAACTAATTACAGTTTGACTCTGCCATAGATGAAATCTTAAACCGGCCAGGAGTCCTCTGGTCAGCATTAATTAGGTAATCTACTTGATAAACCCATCATCCCCTAGAGCAGTGGTTCTCAACCTTCCTAATGCCACATCCCTTTAATGCAGTTCCTCATGTTGTGGTGACCCCCAACCATAAAATTATTTTCGTTGCTTCTAGCAATAATTTTATGGTTGGGGGTCACCACAACATGAGGAACTGCATTAAAGAGACGTGGCATTAGTAAGGTTGAGAACCACTGCCCTACAGGGAAAGTAACCTTGCAATAAGTAACCCGATTTTTGCCTAGTATAATAACTCCTCGTTGCCACTCCCTTCCACTTATAAAAAGTCTTTCATTTTGTAAGAGTCCTCTGAGCTACTTTTTGTCTGCTAGATTGGATGTTGCTTGACCAATGAATCATTAAATAAAGCCAATACGATCTTTAAAATGGACTCAGTTGAATTTTTCTAAACAATATTTTTCTGAACAAATCCCAAGGGCAAGAAAAAGATAACTCTTGCCTCTCGCCCCTTCACAGTGCTGTAGGAAATGGAATTCCCGGACCCATCCTAAAGGGCGCAGCCCACTAGAATCTCAGGCCCAGGGCTGCCTAAGGATCTGCCTGGAGTCTTGGCATTGGACTGTAATTGTGGAATCAGGAAACAGAGTCCTTGGCTAACTCAGCTGTATCCACATAATTAAAAGGAGAAGTGAAATATGAGGAGGAAATATGAATTTAATAAATTTTGAATCTCCACTTTTTTCTTTTGCCTTTGTTCAGGCCACTGTAAATTAGTCCAAAAATGATTTTAGAATAGGAAAGGACCTAGGAGCCAGAGAAGCAGTTTTTACATTTAATATTCCTGTGGCAATATTTAAGATTTTAAGTTTGAAGCATGGCAAGAAGGCAGAAATGATTTAGGACCCCATATGAACAGAATCACTTTAAAATGAAGATACAATTCTCCATCCCTGTGAGATCTCTCCCTAAAATAACTTAAAAAACAAAGACCTTTCCCCGTGCTGATTAGAACCGACAGCATTTCTAATTCCTCATGAATGGAAGTATGAGCTAAAGTATTCCAAAGCAAGGATTTAAATCCACCACATCAAGCCCGTGGGAGGGAAAAAATAAAGCGCTGAAATTAACCTGCCTGATATATGGGAAGTATCAATTAAATGCTTTTGCAACTTCATCACCATCTACTCGCGAAAACACTTGTTATTCAAGCCTCCTATTGCCTGAAAGTCTGCAGCTTCTGAACCAAGAAAGGAGGAAACCAACAGGGTTACGTATTTGCAAGTTCCTTCCCTCCAGTTTTGAAAAGTTCCTTTTCTCAGTCTTAAAACTGGACTGAGAAATAAACCTGCTGGTTACCGCTCAGAGGCCAACACCTAGTGAGTTAACGCGGCTCTGCGGGGGGCGGTTCTGCCGGCCTTCTGCGCCTCCCGGCGGGTTTCTTTGGTGGTGCAGCCCGGCCACTCGCTGCAGAAAACACCGCAGGCTCCGCTGTCCGCGCGCACCAATCTCGGCGGCGCTCCTCACTCGCTTCGGTCCCCATCAGCGAACGTCAGGCTGCGGGAGAGGGGATTCCGGCAGAGGCTCCAGAGTGCGAGAACTCGATAGAGTGTCAGAGAGCGCCAACGCAGCCACCCCAACCTGGGCTGGGAGTGCACGCATCTCTGGAGCCTTCCGCGGTGGTGCAACTCCGGGAGCCAACTTGAGGCCAGTCTGTGGACTCGGTGCAGGTAGCTGGATCCTCCTGCCCCTTAGTGGATGGGATGGCTGGGACTGATGGGCCATTTCGGATCCAAGTGAAAGTGGTGAAGTGCCTCACTCTCCTGGTTCCTGTAGGCGCGGGGTGCCCTGAGGTTGTAAAGTGACAGAGCCCATGACTCTGGGGACCAAGATGCGCCTTGGGATGCCCAAGGGTGTTGGGTTGGGGAAGCGCCCCTCGGGAGGTGACTGGGCCGGGCGGACCCCCGCTGGAGGGGTTTGGGGAACAGCGGTTGGGCGTTCTGGACGCAGATACTGAGGCAGGATTTCTTCTAGAAGGGACCGCTGGGGCGGGGTCCCACGGAAGCAGTTGCTGTGGAAATAAGGGGGTGAAAGGATTGTTAAGCGTTTTATAAACAGGAGATTGCAGGATGGTCCCGAGCTGTGGTTTTCCAGGCAAGGGCTGCCCAGCATCTCCGGGGGAAGTAACCGGAGAAACGTTTACTAGGAAAGGCTTGGGAGTCTCTCGGGAGGTGGCAGTGCTGAGAGTCCTGGGGGCGGGTAGCTAGTTTGGGGATCCCTGGGGGAGGTGGCCGGTTTAGTAGGCGTCCCAGTCCTGGGGCAAAGTGGCTGATTAGGACTCTCCCCTCTCTTCTGTCGAAGCGACTGAATCCCCGAAGAACTGTGGTCCGATAGATTCGCGGTCATTTCCAGCGGCTCAGAGGAGGTACCTCAAACGGGGATGTGTGGGGTGGCGGCTGAGCAATCCCGGGGCTGGCAGTTGTGGATTTGGGGTCCTGGGAAGGGGACGCCAGAGGATTTGGGGTCCTGGGAAGGGGACATCTGAGCTGCACGTGCGCCGGCAGAGAACCGTGGTGGTCTTTTCAAGGCACTGGGGGTTTGTTTCAGGGTCCCGCCCAGCAGACCTGCCTCGGCGTCTCCGGAGAGAAATCTGAGCCGCCCCCAGGTACGCCAGGAGCCCCCGTTGGGCCCTACCCCGTCGGGTCCGCCCCACGCGTCACACCACGTCTTAAAAGGCACCAAAAGGCCAGGATCGCGCAGCGGTGGCCGCGGTCATGGAGGGCCCCCTCGATGCCAACTGGAGCGCCCAGGTGGTCAATGGGAGTGCGGCGCCGCCCGGGGCCGAGGGCAACCGCACGCAGGGGCCGCAGCGCAACGAGGCCCTGGCGCGCGTGGAGGTGGCCGTGCTGTGCCTCATCCTCTTCCTGGCGCTGAGCGGCAACGCGTGCGTCCTGCTGGCGCTGCGCACCACGCGCCACAAGCACTCGCGCCTCTTCTTCTTCATGAAGCACCTGAGCATTGCCGACTTGGTGGTGGCGGTGTTCCAGGTGCTGCCGCAGCTGCTGTGGGACATCACCTTCCGCTTCTACGGCCCTGACCTGTTGTGCCGCCTGGTCAAGTACTTACAGGTGGTGGGCATGTTCGCCTCCACCTACCTGCTGCTGCTCATGTCGCTGGACCGCTGCCTGGCCATCTGCCAGCCGCTGCGCACCCTGCGCCGCCGCGCCGACCGCCTGGCCGTGCTCATCACGTGGCTGGGCTGCCTGGTGGCCAGCGCCCCGCAGGTGCACATATTCTCCATCCGTGAGGTGGCCGACGGCGTCTTCGACTGCTGGGCGGGCTTCATCCAGCCCTGGGGGCCCAAGGCCTACGTCACGTGGATTACCCTCGCCGTCTACATCGTGCCGGTCATCATGCTTACCGCCTGCTACAGCCTCATCTGCTTCAAGATCTGGCAGAACTTTCGGAACAAGACGGCGGCGGCGGCGGAGGGGGCGTTGAAGGGGCCGGAGTGCTCGAAGGCGGGCAGTAGGGAGGGAGCGGCCCTGGCTCGAGTCAGCAGCGTCAAGCTCATCTCCAGGGCCAAGATCCGCACCGTCAAGATGACCTTCATCATCGTGCTGGCCTTCATCGTGTGCTGGACACCATTCTTCTTTGTGCAGATGTGGAGCGTCTGGGACGACAATGCGCCCAGGGAAGGTAGCAAGGCGTGGGAGACCGGGAGGGGCTAGCATGCTGGCTGGGCAGGGCCCTGCTTCTGCTGCCTCCGCACATTCAGGAGTCTGGGGGCTTCCCGGGGGTGGGGGGTGGGAATCCTGCAGAGCTGGGTTTGATTTATGCATGGCTCCATCATCCACTGGCCAAGTGATTTTGGGCATAACTCCCTGAGCCTCGACTTCCTCTTTTGTAACATGACAATAATGATGAAAGTACCAGCTCTCACTAGGCAGTAGGGGAAGGAAACGAGAAAAATGCACATGAAGCCCTTAGCACGGTCCTTGGGCTGCACATGGTCTTGGTTCCTCATTAGGGACCAGGAAACGGAAGTTCAAGTGACCCTTTAAGAATTGTTGGGGAGTGGTGGAGATCACTCCCGAATCCTGGGCCCAACTTTAAGATCCCTCCACTTTAAGTTCACTTTGCGTTGAACTTCCATTCTAAGTTCACGTCAGCCAGAACCCACAAGTTCTGGTTTGGAAAAGGGCAGTGGGAGATGGGCGATTCAATTTGGCCAACCAAGTTCTGATAGGGTGCTGGGCGGGGCATCCTGGGGAGTTGGCGCTGTGTCTCTGAGCCCTGGCTCGGTGGAGGTGGTAGAGAGGTGAGTAACACTGGGTGCTGTAGGCAAGCCTGGGGGCTAGGTAATGTGCTTCTGCTGGGCCTGTGGGGAAAGGGAGGGGAGCAAGGACCCACATTTTCAAATTGGACAGGAGATTTGCGTGATTTCTATAGGTGGGGAGCTTGCACTCCAGTTGGAGGACTGTGGAGATCAGTGCTGAGCATGGCCAGGGGTTTTTGACCAAGTTTGGCTGGTGTCTGGATGACTGATAGAAGAGAAAGAGAGGGGAGAATGGGGTGATCTGTGGTGAGGAAGTTTGGGAGAGCAGAGAGCACTATGGGCTGAGGTGGGAGGGGAGCGCTAGAGGCTGTCTCTTTGTGGCTAGGAGCTCCAGGCAGTTGCTGTCTCATTGCCCACAATTTGCAGAGTAGGAGGGGTAATCAGTGGTGGTGAATAACTCACACCTTTTTGTTTGAGGGTAAGCACATAAAACTGCACTGGGATGCCAGGGACTCCAGTATTTGTCAGAAGATATCAAGGGGTTTGCTTTTATCCTATCTGCCTTTGAGACAGCACAGATGTCCCATTTCCTGATGTAATCATTACTGCTTCCGAGAGCCTCAAACACAACCATCCTCAAACACAACCATCCGGTGTAAACTGAAATCTCCCTTCATTCAACTGGATAACTTTGCTTTGCTCTCTCCCCAAAACCACAGACTCCTGGCTTTCCCAGCCCGTCCAGGTAGTTTAGCATTATTCCTGGGTCAATTGTCTTCAATATTTATTGAGCATCTTCATTAATGCCAATCTAGCTGTGAGAGGTAAAGTTGCTGAGAGGACTCAGCAAAACCAGCCTTACTTCATCAACCAGTCCCTGGTCACACCTTAGAGAGAGGCTTCAGGGATCCAGAGAGGGGAAGGCACTTCCTCCAGGTCACACAGCAAGTGTGACAGAACATCCACGAGAGCTTGGTTTCCTATCCACCCCCCCATTTCTTCCTGTGCTAGGGTTCTTTTTCGGGAGTTAGGTTGGGCAGAAGCCAGCAGTGAGGTGTTGTAAGTAAGATGAGACACCAGGCCATTCATTCCTGGGCAGGCTCCTAGAGAGACCAGACCCAGGTCTTGAGTAAGTGAAGCTAACGCTCCCTTAGAGTGGATATTGGGGAGACCTGGGATCTAATGCTCCCTCCAACCCTTACTCGCTGTGGGACTCCCACTCCCCCTTAACCCTTGGTGTCTTATTTTTAGGTGAGGACATTTCAGCGTTCATTTAGTTCATTCGGCAAATACTCTTCTCTCTCTTTGCAGCCTACTCACTCTCCCATTTATTTTCCTCCCTAATGATTTTGTCCCCTCCTTCCTCTCTCCTATATGATTTCCTATTGTCCGTCCCCCTCACCTGTTCTCCTTTCTCATTTTTCCCCCCAAAGATTGAGAGTATGTGGCCAGCAAATGTCATAATCACTCAGTGAAGTGTATATTTTTTTCTACACTTTATAAGTACCCTAAGTTGCTTTGACCAGTGTGTTCAGTGGTTAGAATGTTAGTCCTCTCACCGAAGTGTTGCAGGTTCAATTCCTAGTCAAGGGCATGCACCTGGGTTGCAAGTTTGATTCTGGCCCCATGTGGGAGGCATCCTGTCCATGTATCTGTCTCCGTCTCCTTCTCTCTCTCTTCTCCTCCTCCCTGTCTCCCTCTCTCCTTCCCTTCCACTCTTTCTAAAAACAAAACAAAGCAAAAAAACAAACAAAAACAATGGAAAAAATATCCTCAAGTGAGGATTAATATAACAACAACAAAAAGTACACCAAGCAATTTATTTGTCTGTCTTAAAAACAAGTCAAGGAAAAGAGAAGAGAAAGTACCCCTGGGTAAAGTGAGGGCAGAGCCCTTCTGGCCCTCAGAGGATATACTGGGGCGAGGCCTTCATAGAGATGGGCTCATGCTCAGGCTCCAAGAGCAGGGAAAGAAGTGCATTCTCAGAATCAGAACCTCAGGTCTTTCTTCCCTTTGCTCCTTTGCTTTTTCCTAGTTCGGGGTGGGTCTCACATGAAAAGCCCAGGTCCCCTGGTCCTCCGGGGCATTCTGTCCTGGGTGCTGGAGAAGAGTACAAATGCAGACCCCAGGGGATTTATGGCTACAAGTCGCCACCACCTCCTCCCCACCTGCAGCATTTTGCCAGGAGCAGGTGCCAGCCCACATGGGAGAGAGAGGCCCACAGAGGACTCAGGCTCTGGCCTCCAGCCTGGCCAAGGCATGCAAGGTTCCGAGTGGACGTGGGCTCAGCCAGAATACACATCCTGTGCCCACTTGACATTAATCTGGATAATAGCAAGTAACTGCCTGGGCCATCAGAAATGATGGGTATTTACAGTTACCTTGGAGATATGACTCAGTCTAGAAATGATCGTCAAGCATTAAGAATCGAAAAGAGACCACTCTCAGGTTACTCAGGAGATGTTGATCAGCAAAGTGGAATTGGTGCACAGTCCCCACTTTCCTGTTCAAGAGGAAGGAGATTTACAAGAGATGCAAATCACCTAGATTATGGCTCCTTGCTCTGCTCATTGCTGGGAGTGGAGAAGGGAGCTCAGGGAGCTTGTGGACAGTGTGACATTCTTCAGGGAAACCCCCGGACAGACAGGCTCAGGCTGGGGCAGAAGGGACCAGACATAGGATCTCTTCCTGCCAGGAGCTTCATCTGGAAAACAGAAGCAGCAGCAGCTGCAGAGCAGAGTGGCTGGGGAAGTCATGCTGGCCTTGGCAGCAAGTCCCGTGACCTCTTGGAGGATATAGGTCCCTGCCTCCAGAGGGCTCACTCTCAGGTGTTCTCTCCAAACCCAGGTGCCCCTTTAACAATGCTCTCCCTTGACTGCCCTTACCCCCAACCTCTACACATTCATTCAAATCAAGAGCTGCCTTTATAGGCTTAGAGCTCATCTTATTCCAAAAATAATTTGAGGTGGGGCACTAAGGTTCAGGTACTGCAGCAAGACAAAGTAGACATAATGAAACTTAGATGGAGGGGACAAAAGAGTAAGGCAATTATAATCACAGTAATAATAAAGATAAAGTCTGTGTGGAGGTGAGCTGCACACAGGGCTTCCTTGCCCTAAGAGCCGAGCTAAGAGGAAAACTCAGTTTCAATATTTCCACTGATTGGAAGAGTGATAGCGGGCTGCCCTGTCAAGCCTCCGGGTACTGGACAGGTCACATGGTGGTAATTTAATGAGCTCCCCTCTTTAAAGCAGCCACATGCTGGAGTGCTGACTAAGTGAGCCTGGGAGCTGCAGAAGGAGGGCTGAGACCAGATACCCATCCATGCAGGCCCCATGACACTTATCCATGATAAGTCCCACCTGTATCCTGCGGAATCAAATTCCACAGCTAAAGACTTGGCACCAATCTTCCCCCTTGAACTTGCTGAAGTTTTTTTGCTGCTGGTCCCAAGAAGTCCAGCCCTGGGTAGTTCTGAGGGAGGAGATAGAAAGGGTGTGTCCACTTTTCCAGGGGCTGGTGGATGCGGATTGTGTATGGTGAGCTGATTTTTAATCTATGTCCCTAGTTCTCCCCTTCCAATGTGTCCCTTGTGAAATGCCCACTCCAGTGGGCATAGGTGAGAGAGTAGAGTGGCAGATCGGCAGATAGGGCGGGATGTGCTGCCTGAATACAGCAAGCAGTATCTCATGTCCAGTCACCATTCTCAGAAGCTGGGAAGCTAGAGGAGAACCTTTTGAATTACAGTAAAATCCCACGTACAGTTTGTAGATGAGCCATATTCATCTTTCAGAATAGTCCCTTTTTCTCTCAAACTTGCCAATTTCCATAGGAACAAGAAATGCCCAGAGAACAGTTGCAGGGAAAGTGCAGCGTGGCTGGCCTGTGTTTGGAGGCTGCTGGCTGTTTCATCCTGTATGTCCTTGAGCAAGTGCTTTCATCTCTCTGATCCTCCGCTTCCTCCTGTGCGTAACAAAGATAGCACACTCGTGGAGTTATGAAGGTGACATGCTGTGACT
>PVJN01066404.1:0-10009 GCA_004026805.1 Lasiurus borealis
GGGCAATTGGGGATGAGCTGGCTGGTGGGAGATGGCAGTTGGGGGCAAGCAGACTAGCAGAGGCATTGGGGGTTGATCAGGCCAGCAGGCAGGTAAGCAGTTAGGAGCTAGTGGTCCCAGATTGTGAGAAGGATGTTAGATTGACCACAGGGATAGGGCCTAAACTGGTAGTTGGACATCCCCTGAGGGGTCCCAGATTGGAGAGGGCGCAAGCTGGGCTGAGGGACAACCCCCTCTCCCATGCATGAATTTCATGCACCAGGCCACTAGTTTAAATCTAATTTGATTGCAACTGAAATAGTATCATATCTATTTCCTAACTAACTACCTCATCCTGTTTTCCTCTGTCCTTCTGCAAACCGTGATGTAAGTGTTCTGCTTTCTAAACTGAGACATACTGACTACCTCACCTTTTTCCCCTTGCCATCTTTTATAAGGTGTGTCTTCCTGTCCTCTGCCACCACAGAGCCAGTGACCTTTGACCCCTGTTTGAGGGTTCCATTCCCACCCTGCATAATTTTGTGTCGCATGAGGATCCCACTCTTCTTGGTTTGACTTCTAAACACTTTCTTCTCACACTTGGCCCAGAAGATAACCCTTCCTTCTCCTTGCCTGCCCTCAACAACATGCATCTTGTAAAACAAAATTCTGATTGACATCATGACACTTTAGAAATTCTCTAGCTGTCTATTTAAAGGAGGGAGGACCTTATATTAGAGAAGCAATAAAATGGATAAAGAACCAGTAGCTTTGCCAAAACACACCCTATTTTAATGGAAATCTGCTCTACATTTGGCCCAAATCTTTGCTGGGTAAAATTTAGGAACCCAAGAAACAAACAGAGGAATTCTTCAAAATTATCTGAAATGTTATCAAAATTATCTTGGCATAATTTCTTGGTTACATAATTACTCATGTATCTGTCCTCACTACGATTCTTTCTCCAGGTGTGCACTTTATTTCTAGGTTCCAGGAAGGCCGGGTCTATTTTGTAGGTGTAGCAGCAGGTGCATGTCAGTGTGCCGGGAAGGACTGAGGCAGCTGTGCACTGACTCAGACAAAGGAAGTGAGGGAAGTCCTCCTCCCACCTTTGTCTTGCTTCCAGAACATTTCAGATCACCCATAGACAGACCATCTGGAGAGAAGGCCCCAGAGAAGTACCTCACCCACTCATCCTTTATTCAATTTTTCCCCATTCATTCAGTAATCATTGAGATGCACTATAGTACAAAGAACTCTGTAAGGTCCTGAGAGCAGACGTTAGCATAGTCTGGTTCTTATCTGGTTCAAGAAACTCCCTGTATAATAGGGAGACCAAAATAGAAGCAATGACACTGACACTGCCCTGTGTGGACAAGTTCACAGAGTGGAAGCACCAAGGGCCCTCAGAAGCCAAGGGCTTGGTTCTACTCACTGAAGGTGGTAGAACAGGAGATGACAGCCATGGCCCTGAGGTGCGAAGAGAAAGCAGTTGTGGGCTGGACAGTGATTGATGATGGGGGCTTGGAGATGGCTGGGGATCAGAAGGGGAAGCAGGGCATACAGACGGGGCCTGGAGACACAGGATAGCTTGCTATCTGGGAGAACCAAAGGCAGCTGGCTGTGGGCAGCGCCCAGTGAGCAGAGGAGAGGAGCAGCCCAGGAGGCCTGGCAGGATGCACCACAGCTGTTGATTCCTGCCAACAGCAGAACAGCAGCCTTGGGCGCCAGGCTTCCTACTTCTCAGACCAATCAAAAGCCTTATTTTCATCAGCCTCTCTGTATCACAGCCTTACAAATGGTTGTTCTTCAAAACCTGTGATTTCTGTACTCTAGTGTTACTTTACTGGTTCTTCTTTAACTGCACTTGGGAATCATAATTCTGAGAACTTAATTTGTTTCCTGCTAAAATACACATTTACATTTAAGTAGCACAGACCCTGACATGCATTAAAAAACAATTTCAAATTTTATCTTTACATAACACTATAGAACTGTACAGGAGCAGTGACCTCCAGCAAGGAGGATATGTGTTACAGGGCAACTCTCCCACTGCCTAAACTCTCTTCTCTTGCTCTGATTTGTTTAAAAATATGTCTTATTGATTTTTTACAGAGAGGAAGGGAGAGGGATAGAGGGTTAGAAACATCGATGAGAGAGGAACATTGATCAGCTGCCTCCTGCATACCTCCTGCTGGGGATGTGCCTGCAACCAAGGTACATGCCTTTGACCGGAATTGAACCTGGGACCTTTCAGTCTGCAGGCTGACACTCTATGCACTGAGCCAAACCGATTAGGAC
The DNA here is from genome assembly GCA_004026805.1 of Lasiurus borealis. NCBI lineage: Eukaryota > Metazoa > Chordata > Mammalia > Chiroptera > Vespertilionidae > Lasiurus > Lasiurus borealis. The sequence goes on from PVJN01066404.1 coordinate 2,281, forward strand.
TTGCTCTGATTTTTTTTAAATCCTCACCTGAGGATATGTTTTTATTGATTTTTAGAGAAAAAGAAAGGGAGAGAGAGAAAGAAACCTAGGTATTTGTCCTGACTGGGAATTGAACCCACAGTCTTTTGTTACATGGGATGACACTCTAACCAACCAAAATCATCTGGCTGGGGCTCTCTTACCTGGTTTTTTAATTAAAACAACAAAGATGAAAAGATTATTAGTATCCTTCCCATTTTACAGATGAAGACATTGAGGCCTGTTCTATTTGGGAGACATGCTAATTAATCCAAACCCAGAACTGAACTTCAGTCTCCTGGCCCAAGCCATTACTTTGCAGGAAAAAGTCTCTGCCTAAAGCAGTGGTGGTTCTCAATCTTCTAATGCTGCGACCCTTTAATACAGTTCCTCAAGTTGTGGTGACCCCCAACCATAAAATTATTTTTGTTGCTACTTCATAACTGTAATTTTGCTACTATTATAATGTGACCCACAGGTTGAGAACTGCTAGCAGGGCTGCCTAAGACCATCAGAAAACACAGATATTTACATTACGATTCATAACATTAGCAACAAAAATAATTTTATGGTTGGGGGTCACCACAACATGAGGCACTATATTAAAGGGTCGCAGCAATAGAAAGATTGAAAACCACTGGCCTAAAGTGATGGTCTGAGAGTGGCATTGGTGAGGAGAGAAGCCCCAGGGAGAGGAGAGAAGGCAAGGGTGTGAAGGACGAGCCTAGATCAGGGGCTAGAGGACCAGAAACCATAATTTTACCTAAAATATCTGTGTACCATTATCCAGAGAACGGACCTCAACACAGTAGATGGACCCAGTAGATGTCCTCTGAACTGAATTGCTCCTCTGCATCTATCTGGTAGGCTCTCATAGCCTTTTCTAACTTCTGCCTCCTGGTGCTTTCTCTCCTACCAAATCAGCTGAAACCCCTCCAGAATATCTCCTCCTTTAATTCCCCCTCCTGCCCTCGGGCATTCAATTTCTCCCACAGTCCCAGGCACCTGAGGCTATGCTCTGTGCATTTTCTAAGCTTCCACTTTCCCTGGTCTGCATTCTATAATCATTTCAATAAGTTAAGTTCTTTAAGAGTAAGATGCTTTTTTAATTTTCCCAAGCCATGTCAATATTCTTATGCCTCGTTCATAATTTTATGAATAAGATATCTGCAAGTACCAAATATACTACAGGGCCCTCATTCATTCATGCATTCATTCATTCATACATTCACTCAATAAACATTTACCAAACCCCTTCATGGGACAGGCATTGCAAGTCTGGGACACCTCACACACAGGAGACACTATCCCACCCTGGTGCAGCTCACAGTCTCATGGGAAAATATCACTGAGCATGTAAAAAAAAACATGATAGAATTGAATTAAACCATCATTTACTGCTTCCTGAATATTTCCTGAAAAGGAAAAAAGAGAAACTGGCTATCAAAGATGGGTGAAGCTGTGAAACCCAGCATTTCATTTTGCATCATAGAAAGAAAATAGCCACTGGCATATGATTGGAACTGAATCCCACCACTTAGAAAGTTTCCTGATACAGCTGAGTCTCAGTTCATCATCTGTAAACTGGGGGAGATTGGGTAGGTTTGCTGTGAGGATAACACATGCAAACTGCATCACCCAGCGCCAGGCACGTAAAGGCTCAGCAAATTGCACACCGTGTCTTTTCATTGTAATTTGTTTCACACCCAGTGTTGGATGTGCGAAGGCAATCTGACACAGTTTGTCCTTATTTCAACAGAAAGAGGACTTGCCAGACCCGAAGGCAGTAGACCTGTGTGAATTCCACTTCAGTGACTTCCCCATTACAGAGCACGGGCTGATTAAGTGTGGACTGCGACTATTTTTTGAAATAAATGTGGTGGAGAAATTCAAAGTACCCGTAGAGGTAGATGTCTTTAATGTAAAATACTGGGCGATTCTGTTGCTGTACTTCACTAATGTTTCCTGTGGTTTAAAAGATTAACTTCAGTTTGAATTTTAAATTATTATTAACTTTGTAAACATATCGGCTTAACCTCTGTAAATAAGACCAATCGATAAGATTGTCACAGACCTTCCAACCTTTAGCATTCTGTTCCAAAGTCTGAATGGTGTTATCTTCTGTGGGTGACAGGTTCTTACCAGATGGATGTACACCGTGAGAAAAGGGTACCGTTCTGTCACTTACCACAACTGGCGGCACGGATTCAATGTGGGGCAGACCATGTTCACGTTGCTGATGGTAGGTCCAGAGCACCGTCAATCATCATAAACTTGCACATTTCCCTGTTGAGCATGGTGGGTGAGAACCGGAGACAGTCCATCAGTCGAAATCAGTAATTCTGGAATTCATGGGCACAATCCCATAAGCCCTAGACTCCCCTGTAGATGATGCCAGACAATATGGGGATGCCTGGGCACTTGGCTGGATTATCACTCTTAAGAGAAACCTTAAACTTATTGAGGACAATCATACATCTCCTGGAAGGAGATTTCAGTTATCTGCTGGCTAGTTGTTTTGTTTGTTTATTTATTGTCTAAAGTTTCACATATGTCTTCTTTTTCCTCACTTCGCTCTGTCCCCCAACCCCCGCCAACCATTCCCATCCCAGGCAAGCCCCCACCACCTCAGTGTCTGTGTCCATTGGTTATGCCAACACGCATTCATACAAGTCCTTTGATTGTTGTTGTTTTTTAAATTTTGTTGTAATTACAGTTAACATAGTGTATTATATTAGTTTTAGGTGCACACATTACACCTGAAACTAATATAGATATGTATATACCTCACAGAGTGATTACAATATTGACTATATTCCTGTAATTTACATCCCCATGACTGTTTTTACATCTGGCAATTTGTATGTTTTAATCCTTTTTTTTTCCACCCATCCGTCCAACCCCTTCCCATCCTGCTGGGTTTTATAATTGCCCAGAATTAGCTACAATACCCAACAAGAAATAAAAACAACTTGTTCTAAAAATACAGAACTCTTTTTTCATTGCAAGCAGGCCTCAGAGCTCATGCTATAGAGGTGTGTTAATCCAAGTAAATATAAATATATACCTATTTTTTAGACAGGAAGACTAAAGAAATATTATACAGACCTCGAAGCTTTTGCCATGCTCGCTGCTGCTTTCTGCCATGACATTGACCACAGAGGCACCAATAATCTGTATCAGATGAAGTAAGTGAACACAAGTGCATGTACTTGTGTTGTTTGAGGTTGTCTAAGGGGAGAAGAAATGAAAATCACCTGATACCAGGTTCAGTTGTCATATCTTTAATCTCCTTTAACCTGGAATCATTCCTCAACCTTGTGTGTTTTTCAGGATGTTGATGTTTTTGAAGAATCTAGGCCAGTTGTTTTGCAGAATATGCCTCTATTTGGCTTTGTCTGATTGTTTCCAGGTTACTAGATTCGGGGGAAACGTTTTGGGTAGGAATTCTACATAGACATTGTGTACTTCTCAGTGCTTTGCACCAAGAGACCTATGATATTAATTTGTCCCATTATCTGTTTATGAATAATGTCCAGCTGATCTCTTTATGCAAAGGTACATTTTCTCCTTTGTATTAATAAATAATCTGTGAGGTGTTACTTTGAGGATGGGTGAATATTTAGTTCCTCTGTCACCTTTTTTGACTGATGTTCTTAAACCCAAAGGAATTAAAGATAATCACTCTTCCACTGGAACTGAGCTTTGCTCATCTTTTAAAATCTCCAGTGCTGACACAGAGTAGGCATTTGAATGTGAGTTAAGATTCTGATGCCTGCCCAGCCAGTGTGGCTCAGTGTTTGAGCATCAACCCAGGAATTAAGAGGTCACTGGTTCGATTCCCAGTCAGGCAGCATGCCCGAGTTGTGGCCTCGATTCTCAGTGGGGGTCATGCAGGAGACAACTGGCCAACGTTTCTCTCTTATTGATGTTTCCATCTATCTATTCCCCTTCCTTCCTCTCTGAAAATTCAATAAAAAACATATTTTAAAAAATTCTGACCCCTAACTAGTAGATTTGGTTTACCAAACCTGTTCACGACCCCTCTCCTCCCTAAAGTTCTCTTATTTCTGAAACAAAATGAAACTTCTCTACAAAGGCTGCCACCCATATTACTGATGTCTTCCTTTCTTAAAATTATTCCATATTTCCATCACAACATTTCCATATTATCAAGGTACACCTGTGACTTCAGCCTCTCTCCATCTTTTCTTTTTTCATCTTTTTTTAATGTCACTCTCCCTTCTTACAACAGGAAGAACTGAAGGAAAAATAGGGTACCAAAGACTGAGGTCCCCACTTCCATAAAGTAGATCCAAATATTAGCAAATGAAAAATTTAAGTTTAAATTTATCTCACTGTCTTGGAGGAGGAAAGAAGTGTTATTTGATAGTGATTTTCATTTTAGTTCCTATACATTCTTTTTTTCCTCTTTCTTTAAAAAATGCTTAAATTTTTTTTATTTCCAGTTGATACACAGTGGTACCTCGAGATATGAGTGCCCTAACATACGAGATTTTTGAGATACGAGCCGTCGAGCGAGCAATTTTTGCTTTGAAATACGAGCAACATTTGAGATAGGAGTAATCGCGCCGATCGGCCGGCTGCACACGACCCACCAGTTTACCACAACTCGAGTGTCTCATAGTTTCCCATGCCTCAAGGTTATGAAACAAATTAAACTTGTATCTCGAGGTACCACTGCACAATATTATAATAATTTCAGGTGTACAACAAAGTGATTAGACACTTATATTACTTAGGAAGTGATCACCCTGATAAGTCTAGTACCTATCTGACACTATACATAATTATTACTACACTAATGGCCTGGTGCATGGACTCATGCACCTTGAAAGGAAATTAATTAAAAGAAATATTTTAATATCACTATTTGCCCTTTCTCTATAATAGAGATGTCAACCAAATTCTTGATTGACAATGATAGACTGGAACACACATGTGTGATTGGCACCAGCAAAAGCTTTATTATCACACATGCGTGAGTCAACCTAGCCTTTTATATATATAGAGGAGGGGCCCAGTGCACGAATTTGTGCACCTTGAAAGGAACTGTGGGCTGCGAGCTGCAGTGGGAACAAGGGCGGGTCTTGGCCTATCCTCTGCACCCCGGCCTAGCCTCTCTTGCTGAGATCTTTGGTCCCCTATCTGCCAGCAACTCTGCTCCACCACCACTGCTCCCACACACTGATGGCACTACCCCTGCTCACACGCACTGCCAGTGCAGAACAACTGGGGCCAGCGCCAGCTGCGGGTGCGAGTGGAGCCAGCGCTGGCAGTGGGTGCGAGTGGAGCCAGTGCTGGCAGTGGGTGCGAGAGGTGGCTGCCGGCCCCAATTACCCCTCAGGAGGGAGGTGGAGAAGCCCTGAGGGGCAATAGGGGCTCGTGCTGGGTGTCAGCAACGGGTGCAAGTGGCGGCTCTGGCACTGACAGTGGGTAGGAGCCCCCATGGGACCATGGCATGCGGGAACAAAGAATTTTCAGTAACCACCAGACACTCGCCCTGATGATAGCCACTGGCACCCCACCTTGGTCTGGTGCCTCTGCTCACCTGCTCCACCATCCCACCGTAGCCAATGCCCGCCATGTCCCATGCACGCCCCCTGGTGGTCAGCGCACACCAGTGACCGGTTGTTCAGTCTATTTGCATATTAAGGTTTTATGTATATAGATTATTGACCATATTCTCTATGTTGTATTTATAAGAATACTCAATTCCTAATGATCACTTTCTCTATCAATGAGCTTTATCAAATTTGCTACATGCTCTGTAAGTTATATTCAACCATTATAAACTCTGGGGACATAGATTTTAGATGAGGAGGAAGGACTAGACTTCTGAGTTTAAACAATTCAATCATTTTATGCATTCAATAAATTAGGGTACTTTTTTTAAAGAAATTTGTTTTTAGAGCATTATCTTATCTTCTATGTAACTTTTGACCATTTCACTGGCAGCAGGAGAGAGATAGGAAATGAAAAAAATCCTCAGATAATAAAGATTCTATATTGTATGGACATATGCATAATCTTTAAACAGCTAAAGTCATGGCATATCCATCTCCTTCTAGATCCACGTCTCCATTGGCAAAGCTTCACGGATCTTCTATTTTGGAGAGGCACCATCTGGAGTACAGTAAGACTCTCCTCCAGGATGAGGTACATGAGCCTCTCTCCAGGGCAGCTCACAAGCTCTGGGCCAAAACACTAACCCGTAGAAAATGCTTGGAAAGAGATGGACTTGAGGGGTGGAAGCCAACAGTGTTTACCTCGTAAAAGTCAATGACAGAAATTGCTTTATTGCAACAGTTTTTGAATAACCAAGTTGAAAGTAGCTGGCATAGAGGACAAGAGAGCCATGAGCCTCACAGAATCTCTGTGGGTCGTTGAAAAAGAAGAAAAGCTTACAGGGGATGTATAAAGCAGTCACAGGTTTTCTTTTTCATTCCTGGGCATTCCCTGTAGGGTATGGTCTGTACTTTCAGAAAGTCAAGCTTTCGTAGTGGAAAGGGACATGAAACTGGGATATAAGACAGAATTAGACAACTGTCTGCAGAGTGGCACTGAGAGTTCCAGAGGGAGACATCACATTCAGGAGTGGACAGGGCACAGAGATTGCATCAGGGGCATCTTTATGCAGGAAGTGCCTTTGAACTTGGTCTTGAATTCACTTTGATTTGCATGTATCAGTACTGCTAGCATTCCATGGGAGGTAGTCAATCTTCTCTTTATCCATTTTATTTAAGGGTACATAGGCTTGTGGAAAAGTTGTGGATATAGTCTAGTTATACTTTCTTTAAAAAAAAATAAGTTGAGAAAATTCCAAACCAAATAATTAAAAGGAATCATGATGATTATGATTAGATGGTGGCAAATACTTTTGTGTTTAGAATTGCAGATGCTCATTAGGATGCACAAGCCCTCTCCAGGATGGATCTTTCTCAGTTTCCATAACAATCATTATTAAAGGCTCAGGGGAAGGAGTACACAGAAATATGCCCCAAGTTTCGAGATAACACTACAGTCTTTTAGGTAATGAAAAGCCACATGGAAAAACATATAAGGCAGAGTGACCAGGAAGAAAAGTATTGTGTAGTGATGTGCCTTGAGTGTTTTTAAGGCTTTTACAGCGCCCAGACATGGGGGGGACCCAGAGCAGCTGTGTCAGAATCATTGATTTCACAGGGCGGGATGGGTGGGCAGGTTGTTAAAAACAGATCCTGGCCCTACCTGGTTTGGCTCAGTGGAGAGAGCGTCAAAGGGTCTTCGGTTTGACTCCGAGCAAGGGCATGTACCTAGGTTGCAAGCTCCTCCCTGGCTAGGACCCTGGTCAGGGCACATGAGGAAAAATACAACTGATGTGTTTCTCTCACATAAATGTTTCCCTCCTCTCTCTTCCACTCTCCCTAAAGAAAAAAAAATCAATGGAAAAATACCCTTGGTTGAGGATTAACAAAACAGAACACACACACACACACACACACACACACACAGATCGTGGGCTGCTTTTTATACTTACTGACTGGGCTCTCTGGGGTGGGAGCCCAGACACCTGCATTTTCACCAAGAACTTTTAATATTTCTGATGCACAGCCAGAGCCTCTCCCTGCAGTGGCATTTATAACATAAAAACGATAATATCTGTTCTATAAGAATTCAAAGGAGAACTGAAAGTAATTCAGAGAGAGGA
>PVJN01066405.1:0-10009 GCA_004026805.1 Lasiurus borealis
TGAAGTTGGCAGGTTCCTGGGGAAATAAATAAGATAGGACTTTTGGGAGCTAACAGGAAGGAAACATTAGATGAAGTCTCCTGGGAAGAGAAACATTTGTCTTTTCACTGCTATCTCCCTGGTGTGTACAGGGCTCATCTCTCTGTAAGTCCACCTCTATCTGACATACAGATGAATGAACCTCAGCTTTGGATGACAGGTGAAGAGAGGTCCTGGGAAGAACCTCTTACTTTCTAGCAGATGGTGAACAAACCAACCCAACAGGAGCTGAGAAAGCACAGACATTCCAAAGCTGCTAGAGATAGAGGTCCCATCCTCCTGCCTGGAGAAGGGAACCTGGAAGAGGCTGGGCGGTCAGGGCTTTGTTCACAGTGCTGGGGCTCCTGCTAAGGAGGCCATCTCCTCAATGGCTATGAGGACAGAGAGACTTGACCTGTCACTTACCAGGTGTGTGACACCAAAAACATTTCTTCATTTCTCTGTGCCTCCATTCCCAGTAAGTTAAAGCTGGGATGCTATAGTAACTAGACCTTATGGATATAATAAAACTTAAAGATGAGACTGTTTGCACACCATCTGGCCCAGAACTGGCACAGAGCAATGTTCAGTAAATAACAGTGATGATGGTGATATGGGGAAGATGATAAAGAATAGTTCATCTTAGGAATTGGGTTTATGAATGTCAGGTGTGCGAGGGAATGAGTCACACCATGTGATTTGATACCAGAGGCTCAGCATTCTGGGAGCTCAGTATAACCCCCTCTGTGCCTCAGTTTCACCTTCTGCAAAATTATTATCATGAATACACACACATACACACATATGTCTGCCCTAGGAGTCACATGGAGACCTTTCATAGAAGTTCCTGGCACTTATTAAGTCTCCAGAGAAAGAAAATGAGAAGGTTTTCAGAGTTGGAAGAAGATCAGCTACAGCCTGATACAGCTTCATAGACCAAAACCCAGCTTTACTGTTTTCCCAGCTGTGTGATGTTGGGCAAGTTCTTAACCTCTCTGGGTCTCAGTCTTTCCTGTCCATACAAAGGGTGTCATAACTCCCTTCTTGAGGGTTATGTGTTTGCAGGAGTAAAGTGCTTGGTACACATTAGGCCATCTATGCATGTTGGTTCCTGTATCTGTTTCTTAGGGCTTCCATGACCAATGTGGTGGCTTAAAACAGTAGCAATGTATTCTCTCGTGGTTTTGAAGACTAGATGTCCAAAATCAAGGTGCTGGCAGAACTGGTTCCTTAGGAGCAGTGGTTCTCAACCTTTTTTAATGCTATGACCTTTTAATACAGTTCCTCATGTTGTGGTGACCCCCAACCATAAAATTATTTTCGTTGCTACTTCTTAACTGTCATTTTGCTACTGTTATGAATCATAATATAAATATCTGTTTTCCAATGGTCTTAGGTGACCTTGCTAGCAGTTTTCAACCTGTGGGTCATGACCTACAAGTTGAGAACCGCTGCTGTAGAGCCTAAGACCATCAGAAAACACAGATATTTACATTATGATTCATAACAGTAGAAAAATTACAGTTATGAAGTAGCAACGAAAATAATTTTATGGTTGGGGGTCACCACAACATGAGGAACTGTATTAAAAGGTCACAGCATTAAAAAAGGTTGAGAACCACTGCTCTGGGGGCTCTGAGGAAGAATTTGTCCCATGCCTCTGCTTCCAGCTTCTGCACCGGAGTTAGTTTCAGACACACACTGTTCTCTATGTCCTCTCTTCTTTTTTGGAGGATGCCCATTATTGGATATAAAGCCCACTCTAATCCAGAATGACCTCATCTTCATTACATCAGCTAAGACCCTGTTTCCGATAAGGTCACATTCTAAGGTTCCAGGTGGACATGAATTTGGGGAAGGGGGAACTATTCAATTCACTATAGGTTCTTTCTAATCCCTCTCTCCCAATGCAGGGTTTTTGAGCAAGGAGAGTGAGATGCAGCAGGTGTATGGTGAGAACCTGGAGAGTGTTATGTCCCCCAGCCTCGTTCCACCTGTATCACCTCCGGAACCAGAAAAGTCATGCTATCCTTCTGTAATTATAATAGTGAATGGGCTAGAGGCCTACGGATACTTGGGAATCATTTAGCTGTAGAAGGGGGCAGGTTTGAAGGTTCCTCTTATTTGTCCATCACCAAGAAATGAGGCATCACTCACCTTGGAAAATGATTCCCTTCTTTCCAGACAGGTTGTGATTTGACTCCAATGGTTGAGTAATTCATAACCCAAGATATTAGTCAATCCATTACCCTTTCTGGCTAGTTTATTTACATTTCAGCAGAGACCTGGGGACAGTTTAAATCAAGGGAGTGATTCTAATGGTTGGAATTTCGAGTACTTTGGTGGGCCACAGGGGGAAGGTATTGGAGAGAGGTAAAGCTTGGCTTTCCATTTCACTCTGCTAACATTTCTTGAGCAGCTCCCACACACAGGCCCTGATCCAAACACCTGTGTGGAACCTGCGTAAGAGCCAAGCCCAGTTCCTGCCTGTTGCGGATTCATGATAGAGTAATGGCACAAACAGCAGAAAGCAGGGCAGTTTCACTATGAAAGAAAGATGAAGGACATACGTGGGAGAGGCAGAGATGAATTTCGATGGTAACAAAGTGGGAGGTTATATTGAAAAACCTTGAGAAAGAGGCAGGTTTTAAAGTGTGAATCAACAAGTGGAGGTGGTGAGGGATGGCACTCCAGGTAGAGAGCTCAGTATAAGCCAAACACAGAGAAAGGCAACTGCGAGTCACGTGGTCCCATGTTCGGATTGCACAGTGAAGTCCTGTGGGGGCTGAGATTAGAGAACTAAGCCAGGTCTTGGGGCTGGAGGACCTGGACTGCCAGGCTGGGGCATGCGGCTTGATCCTGATGGCCATAGTTGATGCCCTAAAGGTGCTTGGGACCCCTGTCTGGCTGGTGTCATGCTGCTGCCCCCGCCTGGGGTGTCACCTACATTACTTAACTTCCCAGAGCCAGTCTCCTGGCCTCTAAAATATGATGGAACCAGTTCTGTTTCACAGCCTTTTCATGAAGACTCAGTAAAGCAATGCACGCACTTGCTCAGGGCAGTGCCGCACACAAAGCAGTTAATAAATGCTCATTATTCACTGTGAAGATTTTAGCAAGGAAATGATAAGACTAGGGTTTGTTTGTTTGTTCAGGATGCCAGCTCGTGGCTAACCAGACAAGCTAGCTGGCTGAATGAAGAAAACCGAGTGGAGTGTGGGAGAGCTACATTTTGGCCCGAGGAGGGTCTGGTCTAGAATTAGAAGTGGGCAGAGGGAAAGGATGGAGACAGATCGGCCCCTGGCTGGGGGCAGTCCGGGGATCTGGCAGCCTGGGGGAAACTGAAGTCCCCAGCAGCCAAGGGAATAGTTTGCTTGGGTCGTTCCAAGAAAAGCAGCTTCTCTTAGAAAGAAGCTCAGAGTGCAGAGCTTTGAGAAGGCAAGGGTAGAGGGAACAGCATGGATAAAGATCGCAGATAGGACAGAATGCATGGCATAGCCAAATGGGTGCTGGGCAGGTGCACTTACATTGTAATGTCCTGGTACTGGCCCTCATGGTGCCCGGAAGGTGAGCTTGGCACCTGATGTCCGTATCTGTCTCATTTATTCCAAAGCTTGTCCTCCCTCTCCCCTGCTTGTGCACGTTCTCTTACCCTTCATGGCCCTGTGTAAAGCTCAGCCCTCCTGGGGCACTTTCCAACAACTCCAACCTATGCAGATCACTCCCTTTGCTGAACCCAGTTGTGCTGGACAGACTCGTACTCTTTAGCACTGAGGTGTTCTTTAATCTGTCAGACAAGAAGAATGCCCACGCAGGTTTCTCCTTACAGTAAATGAAACAACCCCTATAATGTGCTCCACGGACTACCTGGTGCCTAATTGGTGCACAGTACACGTTGAATGTTCTCCTGCTGGTTTTCCCCCTGCACGTGGATATTATGATCATTGCTTAGGGACGTACAGTGAATGGCATTCCTGGAAACAACACACTGGTCTGTGGGTGTTAACTATTATGCCAACCCTTTTTCTCCCACTCAAAAAATATGCTGGAGAACTGAGTGAATGAATGTGACAGTATTATTTCAATAACCTTGAATCTACTCAAACTCATGCTTGCTTTTTAAATCATCTGCCAACCTTGGTATTTTAGCTTCATGAATCACAAATTCTCTGTGGCATGCTTCATAATATATGGTGACTCGCTCATGCACTGTGTGGGTTCTGAAGGTGAGAGCTTCCGCTCTGAGTTTTGCCTTGTATCAGGTCTGCCTTCCTGGCCAGACTGTAAACTGCGTGAGGACAGGGCCCTGGCTGGCTTCTTCCTTTCCACCACGAAAGTGGTTGGCATTAGGGGTTGTTATCTAGTTGTGTGCTGATGAGCTGATATCAGGCTTAACACTTGAGACTTATATTCCTTATATTGTTTATAGAAAGACTAGAGGCCCGATGCATGAAATTTGTGCAAAGGGCTCAACCCTCGAAGCTGTAGAGGCTTGCCTTGGCCCTTGCAGCCCCCGCTTCATCCAGAAGGATGTCTGGTCTACTTAGCTTATTTCACGTTTATTATTATAGATATGGGTTGCTCAAATGCTGATACTTTCAGACGTACATCTTTAGTTCTGCCCAATTCCTATTAGAAGCTCTATGAAATAAGAAAATTTGTATCCGGTCGGTGTAGCTCAGTGGTTGAGCCTCAACCTATGAATCAGGAGATACTGGTTTGATTCCCAGTCAGGACACATGCAGTCGGGGCACTGGATTACAGGCTCAATTCCCAGTGGGGGCATGCAGAAGGTGGCCAATCAATGATTCTCACCATTAATATTTCTCTCTCTCAGTGATTCTCACCATTAATGTTTCTCTCACCTAATCCCTTCCTCTTTGAAATCAATAAAAAATATTATTTTTTTAAAAAAAGAAAGAAAATTTATATATTCAGCAGGACTTTTGGGGGTGGAAAAGGTAAAAATCTAACTCAGACTTCTTTAAGCAAAAATTAGTTCCTATAATTGAAAAAGCCAAAGGTGTGGTTAGGTTCAGATAAGGCTGTATCCAGAGGCTCAGTTTTTATTAGCAGTTATGTATCTTTTTTAGTCCTTCAATCCTGTTTTTCCTCTTAATTGTCCCTATTTTTAAGCATGTTCTATACACCTGGTGGCAAAAACAGCGTCAGGCTTCTATTCCATCAGCTTGACAACAACAGGCAACTTTACCAATCATTTTAGCAGAATCTGGGCCTGACAATCATGGACTCATGATGGGCCACATAGTCTATAATAAAACCTTCCTTGTTGGACCAACTATCAATCACATGCTGAGCTTGGACAAATACTATCCCAAACAACAGGTTTTGGTGTACTGAAAGGATGATTTCCCCAAAGATAATCTTGATGCCATTCCTAGAGATAGAAGAAATAGATGCTGAGCAGGCAAACATTTTTGACATTTGGCAAGCCCGAGTGAGGGACAATGTTTATGTGTGGAAGTAACAACTGTTTCCATGTCAACTGCTGTCACCATGGTAAAAAAGACACAAATCCATTGCATCATCTGTGGGCAGGGGAGGGCCTTTTGCAGCAAACTCTGGACCCTGATGCCAGCAATGCAGAGTTGCAGTTCAAGACCCTAACAGACAGACAGAGCATGTCCCCATTAGACTGATAAGCTGTTGGTGGCATTAGCTGAGCTACAAGGAGAGGGGCTTTACATGTAAGTGAGAGCAACTTGCATAAGCAGCATGCAGGGCATTTGGAAACAGCTGCTGCTCAGTTAGCAAGAAGGTGGATGCCCCTTCTCCTGCTCTGATTGCTCTGTCTCAGGAATTGTCTTCTCTTAAGAACCCAGAGAAGATGATAAGCTACTATTCCACCCCCAAGCTTAATTTCCATTCCTCACAAACAAGATTGACCCTGGCCAAGAATGCCATCCTCTATAGAGAAATACACCAGTTTGGTAAGAAGCATCTTCATCAAAATGAAATTCTTGGCCAGTATGCTCTTGAAGAGAAAGAAAAGACAGTGAAAAATACATCTTATTTACTGTGATAAATACCATTTCTGTTATTGAACTTTCCTGCTAGAGAACCAAACTGAGTGGTCTTAATTGACATTGTGGCTCTTTTACAATAACCCATTAATATTGGGACTGATAGGCAGAACAGGAACCATAATGTCTTCATATCTAATAAAAGAGTAATGTGCAAATTAACCATCACTCCACTACACTCACTAACCATGCCCACCAGCCATGCTCACCAGCCAATCAGGAGTTAGTATGCAAATTAAGCCAACCAAGATGGCTTCAGCCACAGGGCGAGCAGGAGGGAGGCTTGGGTTTCCCTGGCGATGGAGGAAGCCAAGCTTTCCACACACCCTGGCCAGCCCAGAGAGCCACTACAGGCTACAAAGTTTCAATTATAGAAGATAAATAAATCCCAACAAAAATGGCAGCAGCCACAGAGCTGGAGAGAGCAGGAGGCTAGGGTTGCCCCCAGCAATGGATGAAGTCAAGTTTTCCGAATACCCTGGCCTGCCTTAGCCTCCGCTTAAGGCTACAAAGTTTCAATTATAGAAGATAAATAAATCCCAACAGAAATGGCTGCTGCCACAGAGTAAGCAGGAGGCTTGGCTCTGCTCCAGGCTACAAAGTTTCAATTGTAGAAGATAAATAAACCCCAGATACTAGGGCCTCAGGTTGGGTCACTAGGGGGTGTGGCTGATCTGCAAACCACCATAGGCCCCTTGCCCAGGCTACCCCATGCCCCAAAGGAACCCCCACCCTGATCTTGGACACCTTTCAGGGCAAACCAGCTGACCCCCACCCATGCACCAGGCCTCTGTCCTATCTAATAAAAGAGTAACATGCAGATAGACCATCACTCCAACACAGAAGATGGCTGCCTCCATGTGGTCAAAGATCCTGCTCCCATGTGGACACAAGATGGCCACCACAAGATGGCCAGCAGGGGAGGGCAGTTGGTAGGAACCAGGCCTGCAAGGGAAGGCAGTTAGGGATGACCAGGCCAGCAGAGGAGGGAAGTTGGGGATGACTGGGCCTGCAGGAAAGAGAAGTTAGGGGGGATCCAGGCCTGCAGGGAAGAGAAATTGAGGGGGACCAGGCTTTCAAGGGAGGTCAGTTAGTGGTGACCAGTCATGCAGGGGAGGGCAGTTAAGGGCAAACAAGCTGACAGGGGAGCAGTTAGGCATCAATCAGGCTGGCAGCAGAGTAGTTGGTGGTGATCAGGCTGGCAGGCAGAAGCTGTTAGGGGCATTCAGGAAGGTAGGCAGGCGAGCAGTTGGGAGTCAGCAGTCCTGGATTGTGAAAGGGATATCTAACTGCCCATCAGGCCTAATGGGGCAGTTGGACATCTCTTGAGGGGTTCCAGATTGGAGAGAGTGCAGGCTGGGCTGAGCTGGGCCTCTAGTTTTCAAATAATAAAATAAGAAGCAACCTTCATAGTCATTCCCACCCTGTAAGCTTTGTGACTTCCTCAGCTGAATCTGTCTTATTCACTGCTACATTCTCAGTGCCTAGCATTCTGGATGTGTCACCCACCATTCTTTATTACTGTCATGACAGACATCACTACACAATCACCTTATTCTTCCCTGTGGATCAAGAGTATGGCCTCAGAATCATTCTCAACATAGAATCCTAAGAAGCTGATTTGCCTTTTCTGACCAGTGGCTTGTCAAAAGTTTTGCAGAATCTTAATAAAAGATTCCTTTCAATCATCTGGGAGAAAGTAGAGACTTAAACAGTTACCTATCAACTAAAATACTGGTTTCTTCAAGCTTTGAAGTTGCTTCAGAACTCCTCCAGTCTATATTCTTTGCATCATTCTTCAGAAGAAATTTTAAAATCAGATATTACACACCACAGATTAACTTCTGGTTACTACATACTCTTACCTGTTTTAACTCCTTAGTAACCTGCAAGCTAATAATTACATGTCAAAGCCAGTCTATGTCAGTGAAAAGCGAGAAGTTTAGGTGCTCAGAGAAGATTCCCCAGGAGTTATTTTCCTCCCTTGAGTGCTGGCCATTTAGCATTTCAAGTGGTGGAGAAATGGCACTTGGAATGAATAATTCACTCAGGTAGTACACTCCTTTCCTTAGATGTTAGCCTAAGTGGCATTCAGAAGTAGCCAATTATGGACAATTTGGGGTCCTTCAAATAACTGTAGAAGTTAAATTGACTTTGTATGTAAGAGGAACATGTCCCTGTAAGACGTCAATTCAAATGAACCCACTCTGCAAAGCCATGGATGCAGCCAGAAAAGATCATTAACAGGCCGGTTAAATTTTGGTGGTAATAAGAATAAGAAAGAGTCTGGACAACTTGGATAATTGAACTGCAGATGATAAAAAAAAAACTTTTTTATTGAATTATAGATTCTCAGATTGGCATCAATCCCAATGAACAAGTTAACACATGTTTATTAGCAATAAGATCATGCTTTTTTGTTACTGTTTATTCTCACCCAAGGATTTTTAGAGAGAGTGGAAGGGAGAAAGGAGGGGAGGGGGTAAAAGAGAGAGAGAAAGAGAAAGAAACATCGATGAGAGACAAATACATCAATCTGTTGAACCTGCAACCCAGGTACATGCCCTTGACTAGGAATTGAACCTGTGACCCTTTGGTGCATGGGCTAATGCTCTAACCATTAAGCAATACCAGCCAGGGCAAGATCATGCTTTTAATACCTGATAATTAAATTCAAGAAAGGAGTAAAAAAAAAATTGTCATTTCAATCCAGGTTGACTTGAAGGGCAAATCCAAGGGACATATGAATAGAGTCTGCTAGTCCAGAGCCTCCTTAAGTATCATTGGGCTCTGAGGGGCAATTAGCTATCCCCTGCTATGGGAAGAGATAAAAGCACCTAATGTCAGTCTTTGTTCTGGGAAATGATCAGAATGACCTAATCATTGAACAGCAGTCAACAGCAGAGCTCAGTAGCAAGTTTCTGACTCAGATTAGCAGATGGGTGTTAGGAGAACTGTTACCATCAGACAGAACTCAACTTTATGTCTGCATCAACAATTGACATAACTGTTTTCATGTTAGAAAAGAGCAGTTTGAGAAGTAGATCCCTTCAGAGAAAGGAAATTAACCTCGGAACTCAGTCTCTTGAGCACAAGTGGTCCTCCCTGCTTCTGGGAATGAGGGATGGGTATGTAGGAATTGTGTAAGAGTGGTTAATAACTTGGCTTTGATATTAGACCTGCTGCTTATTATCTGTCTCGCATTGAATAGTTGTTTAAATCGATTGACCTTCAGTGTTTTCTTTTTAAAATGGGGATACAGGACACTTATTTCTACTTCATTAAAACAGGGACAATAGTAAGCATTGTTGTAAAGATCAAATATAGATAGAACAAAGCTATTTAAAGTGCTTAACACTATTTGGAACATTTATCAAGATAGATCATGTTCTGAGACATAAAACAAGTCTTAGTACATATACAAGGATTCAAGTCATACAAAATATATTTTCTGACCAAAATAGAATTAGAGATCCATCAACTGAAAAAAACTATAAATTCCCAAATATTTGAAAGCTATTTAAAACCCTTCTTAATAACCTGTGGGTTAAAAGAGAAAGGAAAAGGGAAATAAGAAACTATTTTTAACTTAATAAAAACACAGCAAATCAGAATTTATGGGATGCTGCTAAAGTAGAGCTTAAGGGAGAAATTTAGAGCTCTAAAATGCCTATGCTAAAGAGAAGAAATGTTTCGGATCAATGACCTTAGCTCCCACCTTAAAAAGATTTTTAAAAAGAGAGTAAGTTAAGAGAGGAGCCAAGATGGCGGCATAGGTAAACACCTACACTGCTGCCTCGCACAACAATTTCAAAACTACAACTAAAAGACAGAACAGACATCATCCAGAACCACAGGAAAGCTGGCTGAGTGGAAGTTCTACAGCTAGAAGGAAAGAGAGGGGTTCACAGACACCCAGAGGAACAGCAAAAAGCTGAGGTACGGAG
>PVJN01066406.1:0-10009 GCA_004026805.1 Lasiurus borealis
CTACTAAATGGCATTTTAAATAAGTGTCTCTATTTCCATTCTTCAGCTCTGGAATATTTTCTTGTATTTTCAAAATAACTTTATTCCCTCTATTTTCTTTGGGTTCCCTTTCAGAAAAACAGTAGATTAAATGGTGGGTCTCCTGGATTAGATCCTCTATATTTTCTTTGAAAATTCAAGATTTTATTTGTTTATTAATGAAAGAATGATAGAGATTACAATAGAACAATACCTTCTAACTTTTCTTTTTCTTTTTAATTTTTTTGTTGTTGTTGTTAATCCTCACCCTAGGATATTTTTCCATTGTTTGTTTGTTTGTTTTGGGGGGGACATTTGAGCTGATTGTTTTTTTAATTTAATAAATCTTTATTGTTCAGATTATTACAATCGTTCCTCTTTTTCCCCTCATAGCTCCACCTGGTTCCCACCTCACCCTCTGGGCTTACTCTCCCGGCCCCACTGTCCTCATCCATATGTGTACAATTTTTGTCCAGTCTCTTCCTGTACTCCCCACAACCCTTTCCCCCCTAGGATTGTCAGTCCACTCCCTTTCTATGCCCCTGATTCTATTATATTCACCAGTTTATTCTGTTCATCAGATTTTTTATTCACTTGATTTTTAGATTCACTTGTTGATAGACACATATTTGTTGTTCATAATTTTTATCTTTACCTTTTTCTTTTTTTCCCTCTTCTTAAAGAATACTTTTCAGCATTTCATATAATACTGGTTGGGTGGTGATGAACTCCTTTAGTTTTTTCTTGTCTCTGAAGCTCTTTATCTGCCCTTCAATTCTGAATGATAACTTTGCTGGGTAATCTTGATTGTAGGTTCTTGCTATTCATCACTTTGAATATTTCTTGCCACTCCCATCTGGCCTGCATAGTTTTTGTTGAGAAATCAGCTGACAATAGAATGGGTGCTCCCTTGTAGGTAATTAACTGTTTTTCTCTTGCTGCTTTTAATATTCTTTGTCTTTTGCTTTTGGCATTTTAATTATGATGTGTCTTGGTATGGTCTTCTTTGAATTCCTTTTATTTGGGGTTCTGTGTGCTTCCTGGACTTATAAGTCTATTTCTTTCACCAGTTGGGGGAAGTTTTTGGTCATTATTTCCTCAAATAGGTTTTCAGTATCTTGCTCTCTCTCTTCTTCTGGCACCCCCATAATTCTGATGTTGGTACACTTGAAGTTGCCCAGACACTCCTTACACTATCTTCATATTTTTGGATTCTTTTTGCTTTTTGCTTTTCCAGTTGAGTGTTTTTTGCTTCTTTGTTTTAAAATCTTTGACTTGATTCTTGCATTCCTCTAGTATGCTATTCAGAGTTTGTATAATATTTTTTATTTCAGTCAGTGTATGCTTAATTTCTAGTTGGTCCTTTTTCATATCCTTGAGGGTCTCACTAAATTTATTGGCCTTTCTAGGAAGTTTTTGAAAAACCTTATAACTGTGGTTTTGAACTCTATATTCAGTAGTTTGCTTTCCTCCATTTCTTTCATTTGTGATCTATTTCTCTGTCTCCGCATTTTAGCTGCTTCCCTGAGTTGATAAAGTGGCTTTGTGTGCTGAGTGTCCTATAGGGCCCAGTGGCTCAGCCTCCCCAGTTACCTGGGATAGACACTCTTGGTGCACCCCTTTGTGGGCTGTGTGCACAGTCTTGTTGTAGTTAATTTTTGATTGTTGTTGTTTCACTGGGAGGAATTGACCTCTAGGCCAATTGACAAGAGGATCAGCTATGTCTATGCTGGGAAAACTTCTGTGCTGGCGATACTCATATGAGACAAGACTTGCAAAAGCCTCTGTGCTCAGCTTTAATGGGGTGAATGAAGTCTCAGGGTGGAACAGACAGCATTGGTTTCCCATCAGCCCTCCCCTAATAGGCCCCTGTGTCTCAGTGTCCTGTGGTAATCACTGCAAGCACCTCTGAGAGAAAGCCACCCTCAAGTTTCGCCCGCTGTCAGACAGTCCAGTTTGTCCCTGAATGAGTCTGAGTCCCCATAGTCTGGCCTGGAACTGGAGTTCAGTGCAGTTAGGAGCTTTTGTCTTCTTCCTGCTTGAGAAAGCCAGCCACACACTCAGTTGCCCACCCTCTCTGTGTGTACCTCAGTACTTCTGTCTTCCACAGTTCCTCTGAATCTCAGTCTGCTTTTCTCTTTCTTGACAATCCAGTTTCACCCCATATGAGTCTGGGTCCCAAGAGTCTCCCCAAGAACTGGAGTTCAGTGCAGTTGGGAGCTTTTGTCTCCCTCCTGCTTGAGAAAGCCAGCTGTGCACTCACTTGCCAGTCCTTTCCACGAGCGTGTCTCAGTATCTCTGCCTCCTGCAGCTCCTCTGAGTCTCAGTGTGCTTTTCTCTTTTCTTCTAGTTGTAGAATTTCTACTCAGCCAGCCTTCCTGTGGTTCTGGATGATGTCCGTTTTGTCTTTCAGTTGTAGTTTTGAAATTGTTGTGTGAGGCAGTAGTTTAGGTATTTACCTATGCCACCATCTTGGTTTCTGTCTATATTTTTTATTTTCAATTTCACTGTCTTTCTCCTCTCCTTCCCAAGAGACTTTTTGTCTTCTATTATCTACTGAATTTTTTTTTATTTTGGCCCCTGATATTGACCCCCATAGGGCAATTCTTAGAATGGGCCCACAATTGGACCTTCCAAGTTACACACACACACACACACACACACACACACACACACAAGCTATTATATGGCTCCTGTTCTCTAAACACATTTCTCTCTAAACCTGAACATACATCCCTTTCTTTTTTTGTTATTTTTGTTTTACACCCTTTATTCACCCATGACATGTACTTTTATTTCAAGACTGGCTATGCTGCCAAACTCTTTTAATAAAAGATCTAAAAATTATTTATCAAAACCTGCCTAAGACAGCATAATAAGTAAATACAGGTTAATCATTCTATAAATGATGAGACACAAATTCTAAATAAAATACTAGCAAATACAATATAATAATTCTTCAAATGTACAACCCATTAAACTGTGGAGGTCATTCAGGAATGCAAGGAGAGTTAAATACTAGGAAATATTTTAATATAATTCATTATACTAATAGGTCAAAGGAGAAAAACTGATTGAGCATTTATATAGATAAAAGAAGGCATTTGGTAAAATTCTATGTGAACTACAATAAAAATTCTTAGTAAAGTATAAATAGATAGAAACTTTAATTTGACTAATGTACAGATATGTTTGTGTACATATATGCAAATGTGTATATATAGATGTATACTGATATATGTACATAATAAACACATACTTCAAAAGCAAGAATTATGTGTAATGTCAAAGCATAAAAAAAAAGCATAAGCTGACTTCCCATTGGAATACAGTATCACTATATTTTGGCTCTATGATTGGATATGTGGAGAGGCCAAGAGAATTAACTGAAAACTAAAAGAAACAGCAGGAGAATTTAGTAAGATAAATGGCTGCAAGGTTAATATAAAGAGTAGTTTTCCTGTATTCAAAAAACTAGTTAGAAGATATATTAAAATGAATGAAAATATTCCATTCAATGTTGACCTGAAATCATCCTTCCACTCCCATCCCCCAAACGGAATAAACTTGAAAATAAGTTCAAGTGGTAGATTGGCTAGGATGTGAAAGGCTAAAATGAGGAAAATTTTCTACTCACTTCTGAAGAAAAAAACAAACAAAAATATTTTGATAAATAGAAAGGAATGCTTTCTGGTTGAATGGGAAGATTAATGAATGAAGTTAATTCTTCCTAAGTGGATTTCTACATTCTGTATTATCCCAATCAAAATACCTGCAGCACTTTTTATTCAACAAAATTATATTTAAGTGTAACTAAAAAATTCAATAAGTAAGAATGACCGGGAAAATCTCTGAAAAGGAAGAGTAATGAGGGGAACTAACCCAACTACATATTAAAATATATAATCTAGCTACAGTAATTAAAATTTTCTTAGGATTAGATGAAAGATTTAATGGAACAGAGCACAGAATTGGGGGAAAAAATAGACCAAATACATGTGGGAGTTTTGTACATGATAAAAGTAGCATTTCAAATCAGCAAGAAAAAAGATGGATTATTCAATAAACAGTGTTGGGACAACTGGCTAGCCATTGGGGAAAAAAATAAAACATGATCTCTATTTCACTCCTTATGCTAACTTGAATTCCAGATGGAGCAAAGATTTAAACACTAAAAAGATAAAACCATAAAAGCACCAGAAGGAAATTCTTTGTAAAGGGAAGACCTTTCTAAGCTTGGCACAAAACCCATAAACCATAGTGGGAAAGATTAGTAAAATTGACTATCCGCATTTCAAAGCCTCTAAAGTTAGCAATAGCTATTAAAAATTAGAAACAAATATACACTTTGACTTAATGATTACATGTCTAGGAATTCAACCTCTAACTGTATTAAAAAAAATGTGGGGAGAAAAAAGAAGAAAAAAAGGGGAGAGACCCATATGCGTAAGGATGTTCACTGCAAGCTTATTTACAATAGAAGAATAAATAAATAAATAAATTTGCAGGTACCTGAACACCTATCAGTAGGGGACTAGTTAAGTACAATGTAATACAAGTGTAGGCTGAACCACATGTAGCTATTGAGAAGAACATGGTTAGTTGTAAGTGCTGTGACGGAAAGCAATCCAAAATGCTATTAATTGAAAAAAAGAAAAATGCCAATCACAGAATAGTCATTCTATACACTCATAATTTCCTTCTAGTGCTTTTATGGCTTTATTTTTCTTAATGTTTAAAATCTTTGCTTCATCTGGAATTCAAGTTCATGTAAGGAATGAAATAGAGGCCAAGTTTTATTTGTAATCAAATTTTATTTGCAGTATTTTGTAATTGACAGAAACTTTATATTCACAATCCATTAATTATATCTCCTTTCTCCACAGGTCACAGACTCTTCCTCTTCTAGCTTTTTCCTCTCAACAGGTAAAATGTATTGCAGAGCAGAACCCCCCAGCCCTTAATACAGCATGGCACAGAGAGAAGATAGTGTGTGCATGGTACGCTGAGGGAATTAGAAGAGGTTGCTTATACCAGTCTGCTCTCCGTAGTGGGGGAGTTCCAGGGTCCCGGGTGGAGGAGAGCAAAGATTAGCATCTCCGTGTACCTATAGCCCTTTTCCAGCGCGCTTGTACACTAAGTAGGACATTTCCCCAGGATCCCTGGAATTGCAGAGAAAAGGGGTTGGCATGGGAGGAGGGAGAAAGGGGGATTGCAATGTGACACAATCTGGGTTGGGGTGGAGGGACTGTGGGAGACAGGCAGCAAAGGAAGAGTTGAAGGGTGGGAGGGCTTGTGCTCAGCTGGGCAGGCACTTTGGGAAGAGATACCAGCTTCATCCCTTTTCAGGAATTGAGGACAGGTTGACACGTATGTGGGCTTTTGGGTTTGATCTGAAAAGAGCACTGGAAAGTGGTGGGCATGGAGGTGGGCAGACTCAGGCTGTGCCACTTTCTAGCTAGGAAACCTGGGACAAGTTACTTCATGTCTCTAGGCAAAGTGACCTCCTCTGTGAAATCAGGTTAGGTACTATCTTGCAGGACTGGGGAGAAGGAAACAAATGGTTCTCACAGTGTGACCCCCAACCAGTACCATCTGCCTCACCTAGGAACTGGCTGGGAATGCAGATTCTTGGGCCACAGCCTGGACCCACTGAATTTAGAAACTATTGGGTGGGGCCCAGCACTCTGTGTTTTAAACAAACTCTCCAGGTGATTCTGATGCATGTTCAGTTTGAAGTCTCAGTGGTGTATGTATAAAGCAGAGAAGCCACCATAACCAGGCTTGAAGCTGGGAGTCGGCTTTTCATACCTGCTCAGAAGAGCCCATCATCGGGAGGATGGAGGTCAAGATGTAAAAGGGGATATTGGTCCTTGAGGTTTCACCCCCTTTGCTTCATTTGAAGAAATTTTCAAGATAGTATATCTTACAGGTTTGCATTCCTGGATGCAGATTAGAATCACTTGGGAAGCATTTGAACACACCTGTGCTCAGGCCCAACTTCAGAGATTCGGATTCAGAGGTTGTGAGCCAGAGCCCAAGCATGCCCAATATCCCCAAAGTTTCCCAGATGCTTCTAATGTGCAGTTAGGTTGAGGACCACTCGTTTAAACTTGGGGTGAGGCTGGAAAGTGGGGATGAAAACTCTGCTGGCATTTCCCTCCTTGGGAGTTGGCCCTTATGCTTTTTCAGTAGACACCCTTAGGGGCTCTACATTTGGGCAGAAAGGTGGAGCCTGTTTAATTCCCACTAAAGGCTCTATTTATACCTTCCCAAATATCCATGGTAGAGTTTCACACTAAAGACTGTAGATAATCTGATTCTCCCTCCCTTTGCCCCCAAATCCCCACCCCCACCATAAAACCCAACATACACTACTGCTTTGCATGGGGCTAACATTCAGGCTTTCTCCTACCTGGCTAGGACAAATTTTTTGAAGATGGGAAGAAACATCAAATAAATATTAATATCAAATCAAGCGTTCTCAATAAGAATCATTCTGGTGTGACAGGTTCCATCTCCAGCCCATGCCATCTTCCAATTCAACATACTAATGCTGCACTGACCTTCCTAACCCTATCTTGTGCAATCGGGCAGGTACCATGAATAATACAACAGATGTAGGACCTGCAAAAAGTAGCAACCTGGCGCTAGGGTTTGGGTCAAACTCAGCTGTAGCCTGTCCTTTTCCAGTAAGTTTGGTGCATTTCAGGTTTTCTATTGGGCCAGAAGCAGAGGTACCTGAATTTCCAGTTACATTATCATCAGATAGTTTCTTGTCCTCCACCAACAAAACAAAACAAAAGAACAAAAAAAGGATTCAAGCGGCACCCCTAGAAGCAAGCAGCAATGGCTCCAGTTAATAATGAAGAGTGTTACCTAATGCTTTGTCATCAATCAATTGCCTGAGTAACTATGACACAATTTTTAGCAACCTGATCTCACTCCTCGTTTTTCTGCTACCCCCTGGAAGATCAGA
This sequence comes from Lasiurus borealis, assembly GCA_004026805.1. Lineage (NCBI taxonomy): Eukaryota > Metazoa > Chordata > Mammalia > Chiroptera > Vespertilionidae > Lasiurus > Lasiurus borealis. The sequence goes on from PVJN01066406.1 coordinate 6,998, forward strand.
GGATTCGTTAGAGAATACAACTTGATAAAACAAAGCTTTCCCTTTTCATCTCTTATAAGAAATAAGAATCCCCCTTCAAATCATCCTGTGTGATAGGGCAACTTATTTAATCTCTCTGCATGTCAGTTTCTTCATCTGTAAAATGAGGTGTTAGGAGCCCAACTCAGTTTGCTGTATAATTTGTTGCTCAATAAATAGCTGTTGAATGAAAGGAAGGAGTAAGAGACAAGAATAAACAATGCCAGTTATAGCCCAGAGTCACAGGGCTCGGTCTTGCACGGCTGAGGATAAGTTTTAAGAAGTCTGACAGTTTGCCCAGTCCTTTATTCCAGACCACACCTCAGCCAGGGTGTCAGAGGGATATGGCTTCCCCTCCTGGTTCTCCCTCACCCCCCCCCACCACTTTTTTTTTCTTGTGGCACCCAGTGATAGGGTACCCTTTGTTTCCCAGATAGGCAGGAGACTTTTTTGGTTCTCCTCCTGGTTGGGCACAAGATATAGCCTCAGACCACATCTACACCTGGCCTCCTGGGCTCTCACTCTATGGTGGATACTCACCTTTACTCCAGGTCTTCCCTCTCAGGCCTCTCCTCTCTCAGGGACACCTGAGTCCTCCCCTGTCTTTCTTTCACTTTGGGAGAGTTTTTACCTCTCTCTCTCTCTCTCTCTCTCTCTCTCTCTCTCTCTCTCTCTCTCTCTCTCTCTTCTCTCTTCTCTAATCCTCACCTGAGGTTATGTTTATATTTACTTATTTTTTGAGACAGAGAGAGAAACATCAATCAGTTGCCTCTCATATGGGTTCCAACTAGGGATCGAACCCACAACTTAGGTATATGCCCTGACAGAGAATTTAACCACCATCTTCTTGGTACTTATATGGAATGACACTCTGACCAACTGAGTCATCTGGCCAGGGCTGGATCCACATCTTTTAAGAACTCTTAGTAGATACAACTTGTTTCGAGACAGAAATTTAAAGTAGCTCTCTGTTTTTAGGAACATCTTAGGAGACAAATGGAATGAAATATCATCATAATAACAATTAGATTTTACTATTTTCTGAGTTTTCTGTAGACTAATTTATTCCTCACACCAACTACATGAAGCAGGGAGTATTATCACCACTATACAGATGAAGAAACCGAGCATTGAGATGTTACATACTTGTTCAAGGTTAGACAAAGAATAAGTCATAGGGCTTATAGGGCACAGGATTATGCACCCAGGCAATTGTGATTTTAACTACTATTCTATGGTTGCTTTTTTTTTAATATATTTTATTGATTTTTTACAGAGAGGAAGGGAGAGGGATAGAGAGTTAGAAACATCGATGAGAGAGACATAGATCAGTTGCCTTTTGCACGCCCCCTACTGGGGATGTGCCCGCAACCAGGATACATGCCCTGATCGGAATCGAACCTGGGACCTTTCAGTCCGCACACCGACGCTCTATCCACTGAGCCAAACCGGTTTCGGCTGGTTGCTTCTTAATGTGCTACAGCATCTTCTCCATCCCGGCATAATGTGAACTTTGAGAACTGGAATGGGGGCATTTGGATAGAGTCATGCAAATATGAGGAATTCCTGGTCCCCTTTGTCCCCCTGTCTGCTGGAGCAGTCCCTCCATCCCTGGGTTTTTAGCTGAGGAGACTAGTTCTCTTGCAGAAGGACCCTGTGAATAACCTCACCCAAGGTAGTTGTTTTATAAGACAATGCAGATTCTTCTTAAGATTTATTCTCTTTCATGGTTTCCAGATTCCTAATTTCTGTCAGATTCCAGCCATTCTAGGGGCAAAATTTTAAAGTTTGGCCTTGAGGATACTTTATATATCAAAATAATTGCAAGATTTTGTTCATTTATATTGGCAAAATCCTAAGTAATATACATGAAGATGGAATAAGGTTGATAGACTCAGGAAAATGAACAAAATGTTGGCTTGGGCCGATTGAGGTACATTCCAGATATGGATAACCACTGAACTTTTGTTTCTCCTTTTAGGAATAGGCAAAGTATATTGGCTTATAAGGGGTAGCTGAATTGTATTAAGTGAAAGCATCAGTTTGTTGATATTGTTGGTGAACGTTTAAAAGAGTAGAAAAGTATAAACAGATGCTGAGTAGCCAAAGGTGTGAACTGTTCTGGATAATTCTCTTGGGCTCTCAGCCCCACACTTGTTCTACTGTACTTTTCTATATACCAGCAGAGCTGAAAGCTTGAAAACTACATTTCCCAAACTCCTTTGCCGCTGACTTCTGTAAAAGTCAACCAATGGGAGGCACCCTTAAGAGATTAGAAGACAAGTGGAAGATAGAAGCTGTTTTTCTGCTTCTTTTTTTTTTAATTAAATCTTTATTATTCAGACTATTACATTTGTTTCTCTTTTTTCCCCTCCATAGCACCCCTCCACCCAGTTCCCACCCCTCCCTCTGCCCTTAGCTCCCTCCCATTGATCTCATCCATAGGTGTATGATTTTTGTCCAGTCTCTCCCTGTACATCCTTCACCCCTTTCCCCCTAAGAATTAACAGTCCACTCCCTTTCTGTGCTCCTGATTCTATTATATTCACCAGTTTATTCTGTTGATCAAATTTTTAATTCACTTAATTTTTAGATTCACTTGTTGATATGTATTTGTTCATAATTTTTTGGCTTTTACCTCTTTCTTCTTCCTCTTCTAGAAGAGTACCCTTCAGCATTTCATATAACACTGGTTTGGAGTTGATGAGCTCCTTTAGCTTTTTCTTATCTGTGAAGCTCTTTATCTGCCCTTCAATTCTGAATGTTAGCCTTGCTGGATAGATTATTCTTGGTTATAGGTTCTTGCTATTCATCACGTTGAATATTTCTTGCCACTCCCGTCTGGCCTGCATGGTTTCTGTTGAGAAATCAGCTGAGAGTCGTATGAGTGCTCCCTTGTAGGTAATAAACTGTTTTTCTCTTGCTGCTTTTAATATTCTCTCTTTGTCTTTTGCTCTTGGTATTTTAATTATGATGTGTCTTGGTGTGTTCCTC
>PVJN01066407.1:0-10014 GCA_004026805.1 Lasiurus borealis
TTTCTTTTTCATGTAACTCCTTGGAATTGATTCTGAGGTGATGTTTTTAGCACTTTAGTTCCTATCAATTTATTTTTTTCTATCTCAAAACGTAAGCTAAAACTGGTCTACTATGTGTCTAGAGATAAGCACAAGGACAGATAAGTGTTGCTTATTACTGTTGAGACTTTGTCGCAATGTGTAGAGAATTCTATAATTCTGACACTCCAACTGTAGAGAGGGATTGCTGTGACCAGCCTTGCCCACGGTGACTTCACACCAAGGAGAAGCGAGATCAGGATGCCCAGCCCTGATCAGAGCCACCAGCTGTTGCCCTGAGAAACCAGAGGGCAGGTCTCCACAAAAGGCTCCCTTCTCCAGTGTTGGGAGGTGGAGGATGTTGACAGCCCCTCTCACTGCAGCCTTTAGCACTTTGTTCCCCATCCTGTGTCAGAGCACTGAGCTCCACTCTTTTCTGAGAAAGTATGTGGACTGAAGGTGGTTTAATGTTTTTTTAATTGTGTATCTTTTGTATGATTAAAAAAGACTATATTTTGTACTTAACCAGATATATTTTCACCCCAAGTAGGGGATATTCTTTATAAAAAATAAAGTTTTTTAATGGCAAAAAACTGTTTTCTTGTCTGTGAGATGGTATTAGAGAAGTTATCAGAAAGCGTGCCTAGCCCTGGCCAGGTAGCTCTGAGTGTCACCCCAATGTGCCATGGTTGTGGGTTCAACTCCCCCATCAGGGCATGTACAAGATTCAACCAATTCATAAATGAGTGGAACAACAAATTAATGTCTCAGTAAATAAAAGAATAATAAACTTTTTTTTTAAGTGTGCCTAAAGGAGAGTTCCTCCTACTTCACAATTCATTCTTGCAAACCCTCAGTATTACTTACTGACCCTAGTGAATATAGTCAGAGGGGGTTGGAGAGCTGAAGAGGGAAGACATTTGAGCTATATGTGGTCTTTTCCATTCAGTAAAGAACTAACTGGGATCTTGTGATCTAAATTGGTTTTCTACATTTATAGTTAATCCTTACTAAATTCAATTTTGGAGTGCATGAGTTTTTTGTTTTTTAAATGAGCTTTTAAAAAACAAACTGGATTTGTGAGGGGATTTGGTAGGAAAGGCTTACAGTTCCAGATTTTATCATTTGGCTTCATCATGGTTTCTCCCCAGTGTAAACCTGGTTTATATATTAAAAAAAAAGACAATAATTATTCAGGACTTAGGGATTTAATTATGAGGTTTTTTTTTAAATTGATTTTTAGAGGAAAGGAGAGAAACATTAATTTATTCCATTTATGCACTCATTGGTTGATTTTTTTAAGTGAATAATGTATTTTTTAAAATGTATTTTTATTGATTTCAGAGAGGAAGGAAGAGGGAGATAAAAACATCAATGATGAGAGAGAATCACCCATCGGCTGCCTCTTGCATCAAGCTTGCAACCCAGGCATGTGGCCGTAACTGGAATCAAATCTGGGATCCTTTAGTCCCCAGGCCAATGCTCTATCCACTGAGCCAAATTGGCTAGGGCTCTTAATGTATTTTTTAAGTTTATTTCAGAGACAGAGAAGAAGGGAGAGGGAAAGAGAAACATCAATGTGACAGAGAATCATCAGCTGCCTCCTGCTTGTCCCCTACCAGGAATTAAGCCCCCAAAACCCAGGCATGTGCCCTGACTGGAATCGAACCACGACCTTTTGGTGCATGGGATAACACACTCAACCAACTGAGCCACACTGTCCAGGGCTCATTGGTTGATTCCTGTGTGTGCCCTGACCTGGGATGGAACCTGCAACCTTGGGACAGTGCTCTAACCAACTGAGCTACCTGGCCAGGGCTTAAATTCTTTGAAGGCTGCTCCCCTGTTTTATCTCTGCAGTTTATAGCACTGTACCTTTCCAAGCGTATAGTCATAATAGTAAATGTTTGCTGAATACTCCACTCCACCCTCAGCCCTTAGGATATGTTATGCTTCAGCAGTTTCTATTTCCTCCTTGTAGGGTAATAACAATGGGTTGACACCATGCAATTCCACCTCTAATTGGAATGATTTTTATTATTCCTGAAGGGGTGACTAGGATGAGAAACCCTGAAATGGCAGGTCTTAATGTACTTCTGATTTCTGGCTCATTTAAACCTTTGTAGGCAGATCTAGTCCTGGCTGTTATTTGGGGTTTGGCTTTTCTGGGGACTTGCACATACTAATTCCAAACCTCGGTTTCCTGGAAATTCATAAAATCACTGTGAATTGAAGCAGAAAGATTCTTTTCTGCTTCAAGCTTTGCTTGCTTGTGTGTGTTTTTCATTCTCAGTAGCTCTTTCCTGGCTCTCTTTGTTTTGCCTTACCAAGGTGTCACAGTCTCTAGCTCTTTATAGCTTTTCCTTTTACCAGGCCTCCTCCTTTTCCTGCCTGTTCAAGAATTTAGTGGCTCTTCCCTTTTTCAAATCTGAGACCAGGAAATTAGGTCAAAGTTGATGGAAAATTTTTTTCTGCAGCTGGTTTTCCAGGGACTGGAGAGGTGGCTGAGAACAAGAGCAAGCCAGAGGGCAAAGGATGGAGAGGGCATGGAGCACAAAGCTCTATTGTTTGTGTACACAACCTGGCAACTGTACCTGATCTGAGAAGGGGATGACGGGGAGAGAGTAGATAACACACCCAGGTCTGCTGGAGATTTGAGCCTTGAAAAGCCAGAACATAACTCAAATCCAGCACTTGCCCCAAAGAACATTCTATGATGATGAAATGTTCTGTATTTGTGCTAACATGACAGCCACATGGCTATTGAGCTCTCAGATGTGGCTACTGAGACTGAATAACTGAGTTTTTATTTAATAAGCTTGTGGATCAAAGGGGCCACATGCTACCTCAGGGGAGGCCCACATGGCAGCCTTGCAAACTCAGAGACCTAAAGTAACCACAAAGGATGGTCTGAAACTAAAACTTTTTAACTAAAAGCAGTTGATCATGTCCTAGGCTGGGATCTTCCCTGACATAGATAATTCTTTACCTTAACCGAGCCTGTCTGTTGTTTTTTTGGCATCTATGATAACATATTGGAATGTCCAAGTAATTTTCCTTTTTCCAGACCCCTCAAAGCACAGGCCCTGCTCTTCGGAGACCACAACTCCGCTCATTATTATTGTGTTCATTGCTGACTGTATTTTACATCCTATACCCACCTATTAAAAGATGTACAACTCAACCCCAGAGGTTTCCCCACTTCGCTTTCTCTGCCTTTCTAATCTCTCACCAATGGATTTCATGTGGCCCACTTTCCTCTTTTGATTGTAATGAATAAAATAAAGTACAAAACTGCCATTCTCCAGAGCATTCATTCTCTCAATCCGTTCAGATTTTGCTTCTCAGAAATGGTCTACTGTTTTGGCTCAGATAAATTAAAATAATTCTTCACGGGTCTGAAGGTTCCTTGTGTCGACAAGCTCCATGTGCTGAGCGATTACCATATTGAACAGCAAAATCTGAGGAAGGAGCCAAATAGATATGGCTCTTCACCCAGAGGAAACTCACCCCTCTCTGAGAGCACAAGAGGGCCCACTGGACCTCTGCTTTTACATACAACTTCTAGCTCCCCCCAGAACATTTCCTGTATGTAGGTTCACGAAAGATACTTCCCTAGGTACTGGCCCAGCTGTTTCTCCATTAAATGGACAGTTATTTTGGGGCTTCCTTTCCCATGCTCTCCTCATATGACTTTTCATCTTTAAAGCACTGTAGCTTATCTGAACAGCTACTAGAGGAAATTCAGTCCTTAGTATCATAGATCCATTAGGTCCAATGTGGTACAGGAAGATTTGAACAAAGTCAGGAAAAAAAAAAAAAAAACTGAAGAAAGAAAAAAACTAAAGTAAAATGAACCAAAAAAGGCCAGTACTTCCTCAACAAGGGTCCGTGGCTGCCTTGATACCTCTGAACAGATGCAAAACACAGGAAGCGCTAACTTGGATTGAGGCATTGAGAGGCAAAAGTGTGGGGGGAGGATCTGACCAAGCAGCTGGTCAGCAAAAAGCAATCATATGGTAGCTGAAGGGTGTGAAGTGGGGTGAAGGAGTGACTTTTGTCCAGTTCCTTCGACAGCATACAGACCTTGTCCCGGTGTCCTTTGCTTGGGCCATCTCTAGGTGACAGAATGCATAAGGTGGATAAGAAAAATATTTTACTGCCCCGTCAATGGCCCAGTCTCTGTCCCAATTGGGTATCCCAACTCAATTGTTTTGAAGTGGGAGAGCAGAAACTTTTGTCCCATTCTCTGTTCTGACCCCATGTCCGCCTTCACTTACTAAGCTAAAAAATTCCTTCTCAGGCCCTGGGAAGGTGGCTCAGTGGGTTGGAGTATTGTCCTGTACAATAACAGGGGGTGGGCTCCATTCTGGGCCAGGGCACATACCTAGGTTGCACGATTGATCCCTGTTTGGAGAGAGTATGGGAGGCAACTGATTAATACTTCTCTCTCACATTGATGTTTCTCTGATGTTTCCCTGTTTCTCTCCCCCTCCCCCACTTCCTCATAAAAACATATCCTCCACTGAGAATTTAAATAAATAAAACTCCCTCTCCAAGATGGCTGTAGATCCAGGGCCTCAGGGCCTGGCCCAGTAGATATGTCTCTAACCTAAAAAAAGTTCAAGAATCAGCCTTCCTGTGCTATTAAGGAGAAATTTTGTTACCTAATTTTTAAATATATGTGTGTGTATGTGTGTGTGTGTGTGTGTGTGTGTGTGTGTGTGTGTGTGTGTGTGTGTAATATTTCATAGAAGAAAAGAGAGGGAGAGAGAAAGAGAACCATCAATAATGAGAATCATTGATTGGCTGCCTCCTGCATGCCCCCTACTGGTGATTGAGCCTGCAACCCAGGCATGTGTCCTGACTATGAATTGAACCATGACCTCCTGGTTCACTGAGGCATACTGGCCAGGCACCAGACTCTTTTTAGAAATGGCCCACACCCAGGGACAGGTTAGAGAATGTTCTCTGTGGTTTCCGGGGGAGAGGTTTTTTTATGTAAGGAGAAAATCATCAGTCTTGGAGTCTAAAGGAGGATTGTGGTCAGGGACTCATCTCTACTAACTGGTAAGTGTTGGGTAGGATAATTGATCAGATCAGCTATGGCATCACTTTGTCTTTTCTGGGCCTGGAGCTGAAATGTAACTGAGGTCCAGATGCTATCTCTAGTTTGACCAAAACTCTTGACTTTGGGTGAACAGACCCCAGGCTTTGCTCTTAAGATTAATTGATGCTGATCAGAACCTCATTGTCTCAAGGGCTTAGTGATTAAGGAGTGGTCTTTCCTGCAAGGGAATAGAAGGCAAGTGCTGGATGAGGCAGTTAGAATCAAAAAGAAAGGAGTATAGTGTGGTAGTGAAGCCAATACATATACCCTGAGCCAAACTATCTAAATTCAAATCTTACTTCCACCACTTAACACGCTCTATGACTTCTGGCAACTTGTTGCACCTCTGTTTGTTTACCTGTAAAATGGGAGATAATAACATCTCAGAAGATTATTGTGAGGTTTTTTAAAAAAAAATACATGTAAAGTGTTAGAACAATAGCAAGGAAAGTGCTTGTTTCCTAAAATAAAAGAGGAGCCATATCCTTCACCACCGCCACCAGACATGTCCCAAAAATTGTTCTTCCTCTCTAACCTATCAGAGGTAAGGCCAATCTCTTTGTTCCTCTTGATGCCCTTCCTGTGTTTGGGGAACAAGACAGTCCGAGGAGAAGTCAGTGTACAGAGGTTGATTCAGCCGTGAGTTCATTGTGGTAGGGGATAGCAGACCACTGTTAGAACTCCCAACCCCAGGCCAGGCCAAGCCTTCTGCACACCTTCAGCATCTCATGGAATATTCTATGAGAATAAGTGTTTTCTCTCTCATACATCCAGTGTGCTTCTCAGGTCTCTAGAACCATCTGGAAATTACCAAACTTTCTTAACTTTTTAGTACACAACTCAAGCTGGAAGCTTTCCACCATTTGGAGAGAGAAACTGAAGAACAGAGGGTACTGGGTATACAAGGTGACCCTGAAACGCTGGGTATGGGCTGCCAGTCACTATGCAAGCCAATTCAAGCAGAGGCAGGGTTGAATCATGTGAGCATTTATTCCAATATTGCCAGCAGCATGGAGAGCAACAGGTCATCCACAAACATCTGCTGTGCAATCCTCCATAAGCCAGCTGCTTATATTGGGTAGGACAAAAATTTCATGGGAAATTAGGCAGAAGAATAGGCCATTGGGGCTGGAGTGGGACTCCATTGTTTGGGCAACAAGGTTGTTAATCTTTCCATTGCAATAGGCAGTTCGAGGATAAGAATGGACCGCATTCCAAGACTGACTCCCAAGCCCAAGGTTGACTCCCAGATCCAGGGACCCTACAACTCCCAACCAGGTTAGAATGAGCCTTCTTCATCAGAATAAAACAATCATAATTAATAGAGCACGGTTCGTATTTCTTATAACTAATAGCTAGTCCCCAATATTCTATTTCTGCCCCTATCAAAACTACAGAGAATTCTTAGGCTCCTTATTTAAAGGTACTATACCTCCTTTGATTTTTTCCCCTTGAGGTGAACTAGACTGAGTAGCACAAAAACCAGCTGAGGTGAGCCCATTGATGAGGTGCAATTGAGCCTACTTAAATTATTCCTGTTTTTGTCCTGACCTTCCACTTGGCTGAACCTCTCCACTGGGCTTGTTATATAAAGAGCAAAGGATGGACAGATCCTCAGGCTGGGATTTTTCTGACTACCATGTGATTGATTCTCTCCAGGGACAGGAGAAGGAGGAAAGACACGGGGACATAACTGTGAATCCCATGTGCTTTGAGGGCTGGGATGTCAAGCCAGGTCTATTCTCATTCCTTATTGGGTGATGGAGCTGCCAACTACTTTTCCAAGTCAATCAAATCGTTAGTAAACAGGTTCTTGGAAATGTCTGGCTGGGTGCCCAGTTTGAATATTTTTAACCTCCTGGACAGATGGACAGAGGAAGGATTTCAACTGCTGGCAGGGAAGGTGGGGTCATGAGAACTGTGCTGCCCTTATATGGTTCTGTGGTGAAAGACCCCTCCTTCTCCACTTCACCTAAGTCCTAACTTCCTCTATCACCTATCCAACACAAGGAATCCTTTCTTTGTCTCCTGTTCTCCCGTTTCTCTCTATTCCTGGTCTTTCACGCTTGACTCACCTTCCAACTCTGAGAAATCTTTGGTTTCTGTTCCAGACCACAAGATATTAGCTCCATATCATTGTAGATCAGAGAAAGGGTGGCTGGGCAGTGAGCTTTGCTTCCCGGGAGAAAGGCATAGCCTGCCAGTGGTACCCGGAGGCTTCTCTTCAATTCTACCTCCCTAAGCTGTCCTGTAGGAGAGCTCCAAACTCTCCTGCAACCGCTTGCACTTCTCTGCCCCCAACTCTTGGGAACAGAATTGGAGGACTTGGGAGCCCAAATTTGTACCTCATATTCCTTTGGAAAGTAAAGGAAATGTTAGAGCCCTGGCCTGTGTGGTTCAATTGGTTGGGCGTCAGCCTAGGACCCAGGAGTCACGGTTTGATTTCTGGTCAAGGCACATGCTTGGGTTGCAGGCTCAATCCCCAGTAGGGGGCATGCAGGAGGCGGTCAATCAATTATTCCTCTCATCATTGATGTTTCTATTCCCTCTCCTTTTCTCTCTGAAATCAATAAAAACATATATTTTTTTTAAAAAAGGAAATGTTAGAGGTCAGAGCAAACCAGGGACCTGCAGATGTAAACAGCTTTCGGACATTTAGAAACCTGTACAGTTTCTTCCTAAACATTTGAATTATGCCCTAGCTGGTTTGGCTCAGTGGATAAAGCATTGGCTGCAGACTAGGGGATCCCAGGTTCGATGCCAGCCAAAGGCATATGCCTGGGTTGTAGGTTCCATTCCCAGTGGGGGGCATTCAAGAGGCAGCCAATCAATGATTCTTTCTCATCACTGATGTTTCAATCGCTCTCTCTCTCTCCCTTCCTCTCTCTGAAATCAATAAAAATATGTTAAAACGATTTTTGGAATTGGTTATAAACATTGAAAAACCAACTTTTCACTAAAATCGACTGTTCTAGCGTCTCTTAAAAAGTAATCATATTTGAACACACACAGTGTCATGGCATCAACCTGCTGGAGCTGAAGGGGACAGGTCCGCTCTTCTTGCCAGTTCTCGCCATTCCCGATTGCATTAAACCACCTGCTTCAACTCCGTTATGCCTGCCCGACATTGTCTGGTGGTCACGTCTGCTCTGAGTAGAGCTTTTCAATTATTCCCTCTGAAGGACCCTTAGAATGAGGGAGAGTGAACCATTTTCCCAGGACTTCCAGAGCAGCCCACAGCAGTCTGTTACAAGCCAGGAATGTCTTTGAAGTGTGTGTTTTAGGTTTAAAAAGTGAACATTTTTATTTATGCTATGTATAAATTTTAGTATAAAAATAATTTATCTCCCCACCAAATCTGAAAAGTAAAATTGGCTCTCTGGACGTTGTGCCATGTGTATTCTGCGGCTTCAAACACTCCTCACCATGTCACCCATAAATAGCCCAATTCAAGCAGCACAATGCTAATGACAGGAGGCAAAGAGAGGAATGAGAAGAAAGACATGGAGATGGGAGGAGAGTCAAGAAGAGGAAAAATATCTCAAAGACACTGAGTCTGAGAGGCAAGCTCTCTCTGACCCTAAGTCAACTCTCCTGCCCTGGTGCAGGTCAGCTCCTGAGAAGTTTGTAGACACCCTGATGGCTCTGGGCAGGTGTTAGAGTGGTGACTCAGAGTAAAAAGCAAGTACAAAACAAGAGCCAGGCCAAGTAAGGGAGAGGTGAGGCACTAAGAGCAGCCATGTGTGGTCAGACAGGAAGAAAGGTCTCGGGACCAGGAAAGACACGTGGGAGAGGGAGCTGAGGGCACTTGCCCTTTCTCCCACTGAGCCCATCTTTGTTTCACTTCCTCTTACCACCCCTGTTTGAGAAAAATGGGTAGAGAATTACTTTGATCACCTTAGATGAGAGAATTTCTTTTCTAGAATGACTGCATCTCTGGCCATAGTAGAGCATAGGAAGATAAGCATTAGTGTTAGGGGCAGAAATAGAAAATTGGGAGCTAGCTATGGGAAATATTAGTCATGCTCTGTTAACTATGATTGCCTTGTTCTAGTTAAAGAAAGCACATTCTAACCTGTCTGGGAGTTCTACGCCCCCAGGACCTGGGAGTCAACCTTGGAATGTGGTCCATCCCCTTCCCCTCCCCCATCAAGAATTGCCTAATATGTGAAGATGAACAACCTTGTTGCCCAAACAATGGAGTCCCTCCTCAGTGCCTCCCTCCTCGCAGCCCACTTTGCCTACTCCCCCAGATTCCTGTTTCCCCATGTAATCTTTGTCCTACCCCAAAATAAACAGCTGACTTATGGTGGGGGGCAGAGCAGATTTTTGGAATAAAGGCTCACATATGATTCAACCCTCTCTCTGCTTAATTGGCTCATAATTGGTTCAACCCTGTCTCTGCTTAATTGGCTCAACCTATCTCTGCTTAACAGGCAGCCAGACCCATTTGGTTGCAGTTACACCAGGGTTTGCCTCTGTGTGCAAATGAGATCTTATTTGTTTTCTCCAAGATAGAAACTACCCCCGATCAGTGTCCCAGGCTTAGGTGAGTTCATTTCCTCCACATCTTCCATAAGGCAAAGATAGGCCTAACTAATCTCCCTCCTGTTCTAATCCTGTCCATGCTGCCTCCCTCCTGTTCTAATCCTGTCCATGCTGCCCTGCAGGTAACAAAGAGGGTTAGATGCCCGGCCAGCATGGCTGTGGTTGAGCATTGATCTATGAACCAGGAGGTCACGGTTTGAGTCCAGGTCAGGGCACATACCTAGGTTGTGGGCTTGATTCCCAATATGGGGCATGCAGGAGGCAGCCAATCAATGATTCTCTCTCATCATTGATGTTTTTCTCTCTCTCTCATTCTCCCTTCCTCTCTGAACTCAATA
>PVJN01066408.1:0-10008 GCA_004026805.1 Lasiurus borealis
CCAATGGGGAGGCGCGGCCCCCGCGGAGGGGGCGGGGCCGGCCCGGGCGGCGCGCGCCGCGCTCTCCCTCAGCCCCACTTCCGGCGCGGCGCGCGGCGAGCGTGTGAGCGCGGCGTGCAGCCCGCCTGGCCGCCCGGTGTCGGCGCGCGAGCCCCCTCCGCCCGCAGTAAAGTACCTCCGCCGCCGCCGGGGGTGGGGGGGTCTCGGCGGGGAGAGGGGATCGGCTTGCGGGGACCCTCCTTCGCCCGAGTTGTCGAGGCCGCGGGGGCGCGGGTGGGGGTGGCCACGTGCTTTCCCCCTGCGAACGGGGGGCGCACAGCGGGGCCACCGCCTCTCCCCGCGCGTGCTGGTCTGGGTGGGCGGCCTGCGGGGCGTTGCTTTGCGGTGACGGTGGGGGTGGTGGGGGTGCACCCGGGGTCTCTGGCCGGTGGGTGCGCTTTTGCCGTTGCTTTGCACTCTGTGCGCCTCGCCGAGGCCCCCCCATCCTCCTCCTCCCCAGGCCGCCCCTGGCCGGCGTGTCCCGTTATGTTGCTCCTTTGGGTGACCCGGGCCCCAGGGGGTCAGGCCCTGCAGGTGCAGAGCTAGAAAAGGATAGAGTTTCCTCCCAACCCAGGGCGCTGTGGCCTGGACTCCCTTCCTTCCCCTCTTTATCCAAACCCGATGCAAAGCTGCGTTTGTCTCAGGTCCTTCCATCCACGTGGCCCGTCTGTGGGTCCCGTTGGAGGGCGGTTCTCAACCTGTGGGTCGAGACCCCTTTGGGGGTCGAACGACCCTTTCCCAGGGGTCGCCTAAGACCATGGGAAAACGCAGATATTGACATCGGGATGCACCACATCAGCAACATTTCATGGTTGGGGGTCACCGCCCCAGGAGGAGCTGTATATGCAAGGGTCGCGGCCTCGGGAAGGTGGAGAACCAAACCGCTGCCATGGAAGGACAGTAGCTTTTCCCTATGGGAAACGGTCATTCAGAAATTTTCTTTTTCTTTCTTTGATTTGCAATGATAACCATCTCCCTGGTTCCAGGATCTCATGGAAAATGGCTTGTGTGGCCATCCATGCTGGGCCCACCCCCCCTCTAACCCGGTGACCCCTCAGCTAGTTACTTAACCTAATCCCTGACTTTAAAAATAAACAAACAAAAGTATATGTTGATTGATTTCAGATAGGAAGGGATGAGAGAGAGAGAGAAACATCAATGATGAGAGGGAATCATGGATCATCTGCCTCCTGCACGCCTCCAATGGGGAGGTGTTGAGCCTGCAACCCAGGCCTGTGCCTTTGACCGGAATCAAAGGCAGGGAGGGCCCTTCAGTCCACAGGCCTGTGGCTCTCTGTCCACTGAGCCACACCAGCCAGGGCTAATGCCTCCCTGATCTCCACTGCAGGAGCAGGAGGCGTATCTATCTAATGGGTTTATGAAGATTAATTTGTGGTAACCGTTTGGAATACTGCTGCCTCTGGAAATTAGTACATGAAGGTGACAAATTATTTGGGTTTTCTGGCTTTTTTTTTTTTCTGGTAAAATTTCTTTCTAACCCTAAAGTATTAATTTGGACAAAAGCAGGTAATGAAATATAACAAGGTAGCATCTACTGCTGCTGAGTGTCAGAAATGGTGCTAATTGTTTCTGTAAATGCTACTTCCGTTCATTCTGACGTAGCCTTGTAAGGCAAGTTTTCTTCCGTCTTTTAAGATGTGAAGAAACTGAAATACAAACACAGCTAATCCAAGATCCCACTGCTAACTCCCTTTGAGAGATGGCTGTTGGGCTGAGAATCCAATGCCAGAACTGACGTGAGAGGTGTTCAAATTTGATGGTTGCCATCTCTGCGAATTTTCTAACATACTGCACTCACTTCTTAGGTCAGGGGTCAGCAAACTGTCTCTTCCTGTCACCTGCTTTTATACAGCCACTAAACGAGAATAGTTTTCACAGTATTAAGCGGGTGAAAAACAAAGGAAGAACGTTTTTGTGGCACACAAAAAGCATGAAGTGCACGTTGCCATGTCTGTGCCTAAAGTCACTGAAACCCGGGCACAATTCTTTACAAACCTCTGGCCGCTGCCTGCAGCTTGGAGGAGAGACAGGCAACCCCCAGCCTGGAGCCCCTGCCTCTTTCTGTGAGTTCTGGACGTGGCCACAGACACCTGCCCAGGCACCGCTCTGGCTGCTTTCATGCAGCAGCAGAATTCAGTACGTGTGGCAGAGAGCGTGGCCCTCAAAGTCTGTTGTCAAGATTCAAAAACAGCCGAAACCGGTGTGGCTCAGTGGATAGAGCGTCGGCCTTAAGACTGAAAGGTCCCAGGTTCCATTCCAGTCTGGGGCACGTACCTTGGTGGCAGGCACATCTCCACTGTGGGTGTGCAGGAGACGGCTAATCAATGTCTCTCATCATTGTTTCTGACTTCCTGTCCCTCTCCCTCCCTCTCTGTGAAAAATCAATAAAATATATTTTTTTTTAAAAAAAAAAAAGATTCAAAAACGGTTACTTTAAACTCGTTCTGAACATCAGGATCCATGTTTCTCTGAGGCTGGATCATCACTAGACGTGAAGCCTACAGAAGGGTTATTTATTGTTCACGGGAGTTGTGTTTTTTAATCAACGAAGGAGTCAGGTTGCCATTTCACTCCTTCTCTTGCCTCTGTAGCCGCTCTGCCTCATTTTGAGAGTCCTCCCTGCTCTCCTCGGAACACAGCCGTATCTCGCAGGTTACGAAGCCTAACGTTCCAGAACGCGTTAAGGAGGGATTGTGTTTTCTAAAGCGCGTGCGTGCGTTCTGACATGTCGCCCATCTTCCTGCAGCTGCTACTCCTTTTCCTGCTGGAGCTACTCCTTTTCCTGTAGACGCCATGGCCGCCCGGGTGCTCGTCGTTGGCAGCGGGGGCAGGGAGCACGCGCTGGCCTGGAAACTGGCGCAGTCCTCTCACGTCAAGCAGGTGTTGGTGGCCCCTGGGAACGCGGGCACCGCCGGCCCGGGGAAGATTTCAAACGCCGGTAATCACGTTTTGCAGTGGGGAGTGGTATAATGATACATGGTAACGGTAATCACGTTTTGCAGTGGGGAGTGGTATAATGATACGTGGTAACGGTAATCACGTTTTGCAGTGGGGAGTGGTAAAATGATACGTGGTAAACTGTCAGCCACATCTGTCCTTTGCTATTCAGATTTGAATGCTTTCCTTAACCTTAAACCTTTGGGGTGGTTTGGATATTTGCCATCTAGTGCCAGTTTAAGGTATTCTGTGTTTGGAGTGTAGCATTTCCTTACCTTAAATTGTTTTAAACCTTATAAAGCACCTCCATGAAAGTCGCAAGTGCCTAATAAAGGTTAAGGGTATTTTAATGTGTATTTTTGGACATGAAAAGTTGAGCAATGTCCCCCACCCACCACTCCTGGTGTGGCTCAGTGGTTGACGTATGAACCAGGAGGTCAAAGTTTGATTGCAGGTCAAGGCACATGCCTGGGTTGCTGGGCTTGATCCCCAGTAAGGGGGCTTGCAGGAGTCAGCCAATCAATGATTCTCTCTCACCATTGATGTTTCTGTCTCTCTCTACCTCCCTTCTCTGAAATCAATTTTTTTTTCAAATATACTTTATTGGTTTTTTACAGAGAGGAAGGGATAGAGAGTTAGAGACATCCATCAGCTGCCTCTTGCACATCCCTTACTGGGGATGTGCCCGCAACCAAGGCACATGCTCTTGACCGGAATCGAACCTGGGACCTTTCAGTCCACAGGCCAATGCTCTATTCACTGAGCCAAACCGGTTTCGGCGAAATCAATTTTTAAAAAAAAAAAGTTGAGCGATGCTTTGAAGTGTAAGTTCTGACAATTCTAGCTCCAGAATAGATCTCCAGGTTTAAGTCTTCAGCCAGTAAATAATGACCAGGTCTTAGGTCACATTAAACTCTTCAGTGGCTCCCCAAAGGGCTCAGAATAAAACTCCGCCTCCCCGATGATCCTTACAAAGCCCTCGCCATCTGGCTCTGCCTGCCTTTCCCGCCTGGTCTTTTCTATCCTCTCCATCCCTTCGCTCTCTGCACGGGCAGTCCTGCCTGTTTCCCACGTACCGCTGCCTCGGTCTTTGCATCTGTGCCCACCCCTCGCGTGACTGGCTCCTCCTCCGTCCAGGTCTCGGCCTACATACATGTTGCCTCAGAGGCCTTCCCTAAAGTTCCAAGTAAAGCACGCTCGCCCCACTTTATGTTTTCGGACCACTGTCTGTATTTATGTTTACTTTCCTGCTGTCTGTCTTCTGTCCTCCTTTCCTCCCTAGAGCCTAAGCCCTTGAACGTAAGCCACGTGAGGGCCAGGAGCGCGCCTGGCGCGTTTGGCACTGTGGGCACCGGGCCTCGTACCCGCTGTGGCCCACGCTCTGTACGGGGAGAGGACCGTGACCCAGCCAGCCACGGCCTGGGAGAAGATGGTTGCAGGCGCAGGACCCAAAATCAGATGAAGCGATAACTAAGAAAGCGCCTGCTTCCCCGGGATCCTGGGTCGGTGAGGTCTTGTGTCTGCTTGCTCAGGAGCCGCACGTGTCATGCAGGCAGCTGACGTCTAAGCCTGTCACAAGGCCGCTGCCTGCTCTGCTGAGGCCATTGGCCCTGCTCTGCCCCAGGTGCTTGCGGCTGCTACGCCAGCACACGTGGTCCGCCACCCTCGTCCCTGCTTGTCTCCAGGATGGCGCTGGGTGGGCTAACCGGACACCAGCTGACACGGTGGTGATCCGGATGCCAGGACTTGGAGAGGCAGCCTGAGCTTAGTGCACGGTAGGCCCTCCTGCCCATTACTTAGCGCTCCAGCTGCCGCAAAGAAAGCTGGCCTGCCTTACCAGGTAGACAGGAGCCCTGGCTTAGATCATTCGGTTCTTAGTTTAAGCATCTCTTCACCAGGAGACCCTCCCTGGTGCGACCGGAATAGCCTCCCCGTTCAGCTCATACCAAATGTGCCTACTTGGTTCACAACTGGGTTTTTTTTTATCCTTGAATGTTTATTACCCAACATCCCCACCGTGGAATACAGTGGTACCTCGAGATACGAGTGCCCTAACATATGAGATTTTTGAGATACGAGCTGTCGAGTGAGCGATTTTTGCTTTGAAATACGAGCAACAGTTGAGATAGGAGTCATCACGAGGATCGGCCGGTTGCACACGACCCACCAGTTTACCTCGACTCTAGTGTCTCATAGTTTCCCACGCCTCAAGGTTACGGAACGAATTAAATTCGTATCTCGAGGTACCACTGTATAAGCATCCACATGGAGGGGCCTTTGTGTCCACACCTTCCCCCAGTGACGAGGCCAGTGCCCAGCACACAGTGGTCCTCAGGACATCCCGAACGAGTGGAATTTGAAGACCATTTTCTGAGTACATCCTGGGTACACGCTTGCCGATGACGCAGTCAACGCTTGTGACACAAACACGGGGGCTGAGAAGGCACTTGGGACGCTGGCTGCTCACCTGTCTAACGCCACAGTGACAGCAGAGAACTCAGCCGCGTCGGTTCGCTGTCCCGGGAGGCACCATCGGCACCCGGTGACCAGGCATGGCAGCGCTGTGCACTGAGTTTCCGGTGGCGGTGCCTAACGCGTGTCTGATGAGGGGGTTGTCTCTCTGTCCGCAGCCGTCTCCGTCAGCGACCACAGCGCCCTCGCTCGGTTCTGCAAGGAGGAGAACATTGAATTCGTCCTCGTTGGGCCAGAGGCACCCCTGGCTGCTGGTGAGTGTGTTCTGTCCACTGTCCCTGTCCAGGGCCTGGGGCTCGGAGCGCACCGAATCCAGCTCGCTGTGGAGATGGGGATTCTCATGAGATCCAACATTGCAAAGAGGCGTTCCACCCTCTTGGAATTTATGGGTTTGAGTTGTTTTGCCTCAAGCAGCAGAGATGTGATGAATGAGAAGTCACATTTGCAGCCACAGGAAACATGTTTTTATATGTCCCTATTGCACGATCCATGTGTTCCAACATAACAAATGACTTTTGGATTCGAGTCATGTTTTAGCATTTTTGTTCGTTTTCTGTGGACAACATGCAGATCTTGCCACAGTCACGTGCCTCGTCTCCATGGAGCTTCCACGTGACCCCCGTTCTTCTGGAGGGTGGCGAGGGCTGGCTCAGCGGAGGGGTTCTCTCCCCGTAGGGATCGTCGGGGACCTGGCGGCGGCCGGCGTGCGGTGCTTCGGCCCCACCGCCCAGGCGGCTCAGCTCGAGTCCAGCAAACGGTTCGCCAAGGAGTTCATGGAGCGGCACGGCATCCCGACCGCCCGCTGGGGGGCCTTCACCGCGCTGGACGAGGCCCGCAGCTTCATCCTGAGGTGGGGGGCTGCCGGGGGAGTGGGGGCGCTTCTTTCCGATGACAGCCACGTGTTTGGTCACCCTTACCCCACCCGTGTGACGTGAGGTGATGGGGGAAGGGGCTCATTGTAGTTTGGCGGCCTTTTCCAACGTCAGAAGAAAGGGGTTCTCCGCATGTGTGGCAGGTCCCGCGGCCTCGCAGGAAGGTGAATTTAGGATTTATTGCTGAACATTCCGGGGGGAAGAGATGTACATGGTTTTGCAGGCACGCACTCTGTTCACGGCCACGTTGATGTACACCGAGCATGTCACATTGGCGGCCAAGGGCCGCATGCTTGCTGTATATGGTGACACTTAAGAGAGAAAGGGGAGGATTTTTAAGTAAATAATTAACCAGAGGGAGGACTCCCGGCATAAAATCGGTGTTCTTTCCCAGGGGCCGGAGCCGGGGGTGGTAAGGACGTGGTTACTTAGTGTCCTCTCGGCTCTCCCTCCCCCTCAACCCGAGAAACTACCAGCAACAGTTTCCCCTGAGCCGTGGAGGAGTGTCCGTGTGTCCATGTTCACAGCTCGCACACAGCCTCCTCTTCCGCTGAACGGGTGTCTGGCTCACTGCTTTGTCTCTGAAAGACGACTCCACACCCCGTTTACGGCTGCTTCATTCCTCCAAAGATCTCATCATGAGCGGAGGGGGGTGGGTAGGAATCACCTGTGCCTGTGACCACAGCTGGGAAGTGCAGGTGGTGTCGGCGTAGTCAGTCACTTCCGCTTTCCTCGTTGCTGGAGGGTATCATCACGCAGTCCGGGAGCAGCTTCCGTGCTCGAGCTGTCGGTGTGGGTGCTGAGGGTGCCCTGTCTCCACAGTGCAGACTTCCCCGCTCTGGTCGTGAAGGCCAGCGGCCTGGCCGCCGGGAAGGGCGTGATCGTGGCGGAGAGCAGAGAAGAGGCCTGCAGAGCCGTGCAGGAGATCATGCAGGTAGGGGCCTGCTGGAGGCGGCTGTCATCTGGCCACATGGGCAACGCTTACGGTTTTCCACTCTTCGGTGGAGAAAGCTTGGCTCGCGACAAGGAGAGCGTGTCCAGCAGACACGCAGTAGGGGTTTTCCAGGAGACTCTGTGTCCTGACCCTCCTCTGAACGAGGCGGCCGCTCTGTGCTGACGGCGGAGCCTGGGCTCTGTCCTGGGGCCCCTTGCCTGCCCCTGAGAGGTGGGGGTCCTCCGCCTGGAGAGCCTCCAGGGAAACCCCCACCACGTGGCGGACGGGTCCTCCCTTCGTGCTCCGCATCTCGAGCAGCGAAGCGATGAGGTCGTGGGCGTGGCTTTCTTTGCTGGTCCATCTTGGTTGCTGAAGGTCCCCTCCTTATAAAGTCTACTTTCCCAGACATTCTTTTTTTTCTTTTAAATAAATTTTATTGATTTTTCACAGAGAGGAAGGGAGAGAGACAGAAAGTCAGAAACATCGATGAGAGAGAGACATCGTTCAGCCGCCTCCTGCACGCCCCCCACTGGGGATGTGCCCGCAACCAGGGTACATGCCCCCGACCTGAATGGAACCTGGGACCTTTCAGTCCGCAAGGCGACACTCTATCCACTGAGCCACACCCGTCTCAGCAACACAGACATTCTTTAGTACAATTATTTAGTCAAACGTACATGGTTGTCAGAAGTGAAAATGAGAAGGTGAAGACACCTCTTTCCTTTACCTTTCATCTCTGCTCCATATCGTTGCCACTTTAAAAATGGGAAACTGGCCCAAACTGGTTTGGCTCAGTGGGTAGCCAAACTGAAAGGTCCCTGGTTCGATTCCGGTCAGGGCATGTACCTTCGTTGCAGGCACATTCCCAGTAGGAGGTATGTGGGAGGCAGCTGATTGATGTTTGCCTCTTGTTGATGTTTCTAACTCTATCCCTCTCCCCTCCTCTCTATAAAAAGTCAGTGGAATATATATTTTTTAATAAACAAATAAAAATGGGAAACTGGACCACAGCCAGGGGCGAACCTGAGGAGGGGCGGTGGAGGGTTAAAGAAGACAGACAAGAGACTGCGCTGGGGCCAGGTGCATCGCTGTGCCTGGAAGAGGACACAGTGGCCAGCCTATGTTATCGGCAGATCACACAGCGAAGCAGGGGAGGGGTCAGCGTGCCCACAGCGTCTGCGCTTCCACCTGCGTTGGCAGCACTTGCTGGCCTCCCACAGCCCGGCAGCTGCCCGGAACAAGGGAGGACTAGGAGGAGGTCAGGCTTAGTCCTGCTGGCAGCGCTCGGCCCGCCACGCCGGGACTTGTTTGAGGCTCTGCCGCGGTCAGCGGAGGCCTGACCCTGGAGCCGCTCCCTGCCGGGAACACTCCACATCCCTCCGAGGCTTCCAGGCAGGGGGAGGGACGTGACAGTAACGGGCATCGCCTGTAGTGCAGATGGTGGGGAGCCACAGGCAGTGAAGGCCACGTTAAGAGCTCACCACTAACCTTCGTGCTTTGTGATCCACAACAAGGAAAAAGCCTTCGGAGCCGCCGGAGAAACGGTTGTCATTGAAGAGCTGCTGGAAGGAGAAGAGGTTTCTGTAAGTAGGTTCATCCTCTGGACCAGCGGTTCTCCACCTTCCTAAGGCCGAGACCCTCTAATACAGTTGCTCACGTGGTGGTGACTCCCAACCATAAAATGATTTTTGTTGCTACTTAATAACTGTCATCTTGTTACTGTTAGGAACTGTAATGTAAATATTTGGTAGGCAGGATGTATTTTCATTGTTACAAATTAAACATCATTAAAGCATAGGGATTAATCACAAAAACAACATGTAATTGTATATTGTGAAATATTTATTTCTAATGACAAATAAATGAAATGTTGTCTTGAATCGTGGTGTAGCATGGGTATCAGTCTTCCTAGGACAACAGTAAACTGCATGGCTACATTTTGCTACACCGAGGAGCGGTCTGTTGATTCCTAAGACCATGGGAAATAGGTATTTTCCGCTGGTCTTAGGCGACCCCTGTGAAAGGGTTGTCGACCCCCAAAGGGATCTCGACCCTCAGGTTGAGAACCGCTGCTCTGGACCCTTATCAAGTATTGGGAGCGAGGTTAGCTGACCGCTGGGCCCCAAAACACTTGCTTTATTCCGGGTGTTTCATCCGGAAGCATAAACCTAGCAGGAACAAAGGAGCGCGTTGTGTTTAGTGTTGGGGGTGCGAGTGAAACAAGAGTTTACCTCTTTCCTCCTCCCCAGTTCGCAGTACGGGGCTGGGACTCACATCGGTGTTACTGAAAGGGCGAAAGGTGGACGTATTGTACTCTGAGGGGAGCTGATGTTTTACCCCAGCGGATTCCTGATGGGTGTGCGGCGCTGAGGGCCGTGTTTTAACTCGTTGTGCTTTGAAAACGGAAAGCTTCCTCTGAGAAAAGCCAGGGTTCGCGCTCCCCTGTGAACGCGCTTGGTGCTTCCGGGTGGAGGTGCGAGGACGGTCTGTCTCCCGTGCAGTGTCTGTGCTTCACCGACGGCAGGACCGTGGCCGCCATGCCGCCCGCGCA
Source organism: Lasiurus borealis (assembly GCA_004026805.1). Classification (NCBI taxonomy): domain Eukaryota; kingdom Metazoa; phylum Chordata; class Mammalia; order Chiroptera; family Vespertilionidae; genus Lasiurus; species Lasiurus borealis. The sequence goes on from PVJN01066408.1 coordinate 9,827, forward strand.
GGACCACAAGCGGCTGCTGGAGGGGGACCGCGGCCCCAACACGGGGGGCATGGGGGCCTGCTGCCCGGCCCCGCAGGTGTGTCTCAGTGCGGGAGGCGGCGGGCGGCGGGCCGTCTCCGAGGGCTCTGAGCGGGCTCTGCTGGTTGTGGTCGTTTCTAGCTCTCGGGACACCTTTCCCCTTT